>JAXIVJ010015996.1:17500-30085 GCA_036785665.1 Chirona hameri
CGGCTGCGCTGGATAGCAAAGAACATCCCATTCTCCCTGGCTTGGTTTACTAAGCCACCACCATATCTCCCGTCCCAAGTCATGCCAGAAGAAAAGGCAACATTCCTTTGAAAATCCAGAGACGGAGGAAGATAGATTGTTCACCGTCGCTCTCAAAGTTCTCCCACATTCCTGATTGGAGATGTCCCCCTCGCACGACTTTGTATCCTCCTGGCTAAGTTGCGGACAGACTGAAGGTTGCAAAATGTGCGCTACCTGCGAGCCATCGAATTCCTGGCCTTGTGCTGCGTAAATGCCCTCATAATGCTCGCGGATACAGTTCAGGATTTCCTGATTACCCGTCACATATTCGCCATTTGACCTTTGCAGCACCGCTATGTGCTTCTGGTCTCTACGCGCGTTAAGCTTGAGGAAATATTTAGTCGGTTTCTCGCCTTGCTCCAACCAACTCGCTCCCGACCGAATCATGGCTAATTTCCCCCTTTTCTTCTTCTTGACCTTTACTTGCAACCGCAAAAAAAATAACATCTCGTGCATCGCACTCGGCACGCGCTCTCCTTGGATCGGAGGATAGACTGCTGCACATTGCACATGTTCACGTGAAATGATGTATTTACTATGTTGCTAAACCATTGCATCCTATACGGAGCCTTGAATCCAAACTCCCAGCCTATTTAACTTCCGACTTGCAGTCTTATTTATATATTAACGTCACGCAACCGATCCACGCGAAGCGGGGCTATTCTAGGTCGCAGGTTATAAGACGTAAAACAGTGGAATCGGGTCAGCAGACATACTAGCGCACGCGCACGCACACACATACAGTCACGCACCGAGTAAAACAACTAACAATCACCTACATGTTTAAATTATCCCTGTGTCTGCATTATGTGCTTACGCAGCTCAGTCTTAAACTGAGGTGGGCTGAGCCACCAATAATAGCGGACAGCCTGTTGAAAGCAGTCACTATCGTGTACAAGAAGCGCCGCCTCCCCGCCTCTGTGCGGATCGCTGGCGTCTGTAGTTGGTCACACTGCTTGGTTTCGCGGTGGTGGACATCACGTCTGGATAACAGATGACTATGAAGCGACTCGGGCCGAGATGTCACTAAAATGCGTTTCAACAGGGTCAGAGAGTGGTAAAGATACACGTTGCCCGCCGTCAGCTACTCGAGTTGTCTTAAAACGTCGCTGATGTGATAAAACTTCCTACGGCCAGAGATCATACGGGCCCCGAAGTTGAGCAGCTTCTGCATGCGTTAACTGGGGTGGGCTGGTTTAGGTCTGACCGGCATTACATGTACCGTACACACAAATGCAGTAACGGACTAGCGAGGTGACAAGACCCTGGACTAGTGTGGTGAGGGTCGCCTAAGGCAGACTGTGCCTACAGTGGCTGAGGCCGATCAGCAGGCCGGTACACCGCTTTACGTCATCTGCATGGGTCGAGAACGTCATGGCCTGGTCGAAAACTACGCCCAGGTTCCAGACAGTGGGGAACCGGCAACTGTGACACCCATGAATTTGACGCCGATGGGAGGGAGCCGCTGGAGTTTTTGACGTGAGCCGAGAACGATGAGCTGCGTTTGTTAGTGTTAAGTTTCATGCCATTTTTGCCAAACCAATGAGCCAGAAGGGTGAGGTTGTGTTCCATGAACCGGGTGAGGGTGCCAAGGTCGCCAGTCCCACCAGAGACCATCACCTGGGTGTAATCGGCATACTGCACTATCTCAGCGCCGTCTGTAAACATCGGTAGGTCGTTGGCATACATAGAGAATAGCGGAGGGCCTAGCGCTGACCCTTGGTAGGTGCCGATAAGGTTCAGGAGTGAATCAGACGAGGTAATACTGACGGTGGTTTCCCTGAGTCCAGACTGGTTATTGATTCGACACTGATTGAATCGATTGGAATCGTTCCATCAGAATTCCTTGAATCAAAAGATAATTGATATCACTAAATATTTTGATTCATGAATCGTGATTGAATCAAAACTCGCATCAAATCAAGGCTGATTGAATCAAAAGATTTAACGATTCTCAACGGTTCTAGTACACTGGTAAATTGTGCAAATATATGAAGTCCTAGTGGTTACATTAATTTATACCGAAATAATATTGTTGTAACAATGCTTTAGTGATCATATATATGCATGTTTCCATTTGTATTGATTTGACATAAATTCATCACATATATTTAAATGCTGAATCAAACGTGAATCGATTCAAATATTTGTTTTGATTCTTTGAATCGGAAAGAATCAATTCTCAAAATTGTATCCGTGAATCGAACGGTGATTGAATCATTCAGATTCCAAAATGAATCATGATTGAATCATTCCAAAAAAGTTGAATAAATAACCAGTCTGTCTGACTAGAACTTTTTGATAGTGGTTCATGAGGGACTTAAACCACCGAGTGTCAACACCGTAGAGTGCCAGCTTACGGAGAAGAGAGT
Source organism: Chirona hameri (assembly GCA_036785665.1). NCBI lineage: Eukaryota > Metazoa > Arthropoda > Thecostraca > Balanomorpha > Balanidae > Chirona > Chirona hameri. The sequence continues at coordinate 19,954 of JAXIVJ010015996.1, forward strand.
CGTGAGGGATGACGTCAAAACACTTGGAACAATCTACAAGGCATAACAGAGTGACGTCACTGTGGTCCATGGCCGAAAATACTTGGCCCGTGACAGTTAAAAGCGCGGTGTCGGTGGAGTGGCCGGATCTAAACCCATGTTGATTGGATGAGAAGAAATGATGGGTGGTGAAGTAGTGGAACAGCTGCTCGTACACGACGCGCTCCGTGATTTTGGCGATGGTTGGGAGGATGGAGATAGGCCGGTAATTGGAGACTTCGGTGGATTTCGGCGACTTTTGGATTGGGTGGACAATGGTCAGCTTCCAGGAGTCCGGGGCGTGGTGGGACATGAGGATGCTATTCACAATATGGGTGATGACGTGACACAGTGACGGAAGGCAGATCCTAATGAAGCGGATGCACAGTCCGTCCGTGCCGCACGACTTCGAGTTCCGCATACGCGCCATCACTCGGTACAGGTCGTCCGGCGAGACAGGCGCCACCTGGAACCGGCCGGTGGCCACCCGAGGTAGGCGGACCGGCAGCTCGGGTCCAGACGAGTCCACCTGGTGTGCGGTGCTGCTCCCCACCTGGACGAAGTAGCGGTTGAGGGTGTCTTCAGAGAGTTCCATACTTTGCGCGGTTCCTATTTAAACGGCTCATTCCTTTTACCAGTGTTCCAAATAAATACAAATAAATTCATAATTCCATTAACAGCCTGCAAAGCGGCATTCTCCCATTGTCTTAGTGCGTGATGTTAATTTTAAGTTATGTCACCAGAGAACAACCTCTCGGCCGTAAGGCAGTGGGTGGCATTGCGCAAGGCAGTGGGAAAATAAAATAAATTGAAGTACTCACGAACGATATTCCATTGGTGTGGAGAGTCCGTGCGAGATTGTGACGTCCGCGTTCGTTTACACACACAATTGATGATGTAATTCATTAAGGAGGTTAAAACCCACCACATTGTGAATTGTGACTGACACAATACTAATGTTATGCAAAATTTCCTGCTTATATAACAAGGCACAATTCCATTATGTAAGAGCATAAGAACATTAAGTGTGTTATGCAACCCAAGCGAACCATGTGACATTCAAACCACAATAATTGACATTACGTCGATAACACGTCGGCTATAGTCCGAAAGGGAGGGTTCTTCAGTCACGATCCTCCACCATATAAAGATAATACTTCCGTAGATAATGAGTCATTGAAATCAGTTAAAGGGAATAGTTCACCTTGGAAAATGTTTACCCAACACGATTTGATTACATTGTTTAGTACAATTTCTTTTGATATTGTCAAAAATGGCCTTATATCGCACCGATTCAGGACAGAAGGCCGTAAATTTGTATTGTTTATCAAAACTATATGCACACTCTCTGAGTCAGAGTCCTGACGTCACGCGAATGTAAAAAATGGTTCAGCCAATCAGATTCGAAAGTAGTCGCGTAAAGATAGACTCGTATTGGAGATGTGCCAGCCGGCGGCCGGCAATTCGCTTACTAGTACCAGCTGCAAGCTGATTGGCTGATGGTATAGCCTCTGCCCGGGCTAGAACCAGTACAACATTCTTTCGCCAGCACCGCATTCCTTCGCCAAAAACTCAAATATATTCGGCTGGAGTCTTTTCAGTCAAGAAAACTTGCAGATAGGGGTTTCCCAACACGGGCTACAAAACTGCTATCTCAGTTTAAAACTAATGTTGAAGGTGAACTATTTCCTTTAATCAGTTAATCATACCATTAGAAGAAGAAAATCACTTTGTTTAGTTATATTGATAAGTCACTAGGAAAAAAATAAATACATAATTGCCTTTGGGTATACAGGCATAAGCTAAAGTCACGTTGACTTATGCCGAAACAAATGTAATGTTGATTATTTTGTTACTTTATCTTTAACCGAGAACCGTCCTATTAAAGGGAACAGTTCAGCCTGTGAATGAGGTTTTTAGTTGAGATAGCCAAGCTGTTCTCCATACTCGAAAATTGACTTGAGAAGCTTTCACATCTTCATAGAAACCCCTTAATTAATTAAAATTGGCTTACCGGAGTCCTAGAAGCCGGAACGAGTATCCATCGTGTCTCCCATTGCTGATTGGCTGATTTGATGTATGATTATGACGTAACGATGACGTATGGCTTGAGGAATAAGTATTATAAACATTAAAATATATAGCGCTGGACAAGAAGATGCTGTTTCAGTACCTCATTCCCTTCATTGGACAAATTAATTTTGAGAGATATCGTGATATTCGTCTATAAACACTTTCCTCAGCAATATTCCCAGTGAAATTATACGCGTCACGCACGTGCAGATGTCGCCACGATGACATTGCGTGCTTCTTAGCAATCTGATTTCGCATTAATGTACTCCATTCAGAGAAGAAAATATGTATTGGAACCAAATAACTGACATAATAATTTGCTTTCTCCGCGTCCATATATATTTGTATGGCTTACTCTAGTAACATTATAATTCATGGCTTCTCTCAATCATTTCTGAGCTTTTTTTTTGCTTTTTTTAATGGTGAACAGTTTCCTTTAAGAAATGCTATAATTTAGAAAGAAATAACAGCAGTTGTTTCTTTATGAGAATAAAAGTAGATTTTTAGATACTCATAAATTATATACGAAAGTCGGTCATTTGATCCGTAAGCCGGTAATTTAAGACATCACTTTAATGGCTCCATATAGTAATCTTAGGTAGGTTGGTATCCACAGCATGTGGTTCGTTATTTTGAAAACCTTGTTATTTTTCATGAAATGATGGTACAGTTTAAAGGCATGTAATCTAAAAAATGTAAACTTCAGACATCCATGTCGTGAACTGAGGTCTTATGAATTGAATGACGCCATTATCTATTCTGTCTTCCAACTGAACTTCTTCACACTTCTGTATACCATTCTACCCCACACCGAACACTATTAACTATGATACCGTTTTGTCGTAATTTTCGGCGGACCAATAGATAATTCATATCCACTAATTTCACCGGAATGAGCAGAAATTATGTGAAAAGGGAGACTGAATGGTCCATTTCAGCAGTGGTTTTGACCGACAAACATGAACAATGATAAGTATGCAGTTGTCTTGGTCCGGTACCTATACTCAGCATCATAATATCTTAACAACCGAGAGACAAATTTAGTAATACTTATCAAATATTTGTGGAGATGCTGCGGTCCAATAATTTGCGCTGATGAAATCAAACGGTCGAAGAAGATACGTGAAGAAACTACAAATTTGGACGTATATAACTGATGACAAGGCGATAGGTGCGATTGGTTTGCAATGCACCTAATCTGTTATCGTAAACTAGCTAACAATGTACAATACTGGCCTAAGCCGCTAAGGTGTGGTTACTGGTTGTTTGCTTTTTCTAATTGAAATGCGACGTTTCTTGACAATTGTGATGTATCGTGTTTCGATGAGTTCGCCGGTCCCGTATCAAACTAGTTCCATATAAGGCGTGACCACTGGGACAGCTAAGCAGATCCGTTCCTCGACAGGACCATACAAGGATTCCAGCTGGAAAAACGATGCAAACCCTCGGCTTTAGTGCACAAAATACGAGACCAGCCGTATATGTAGCGGCGTATCGAAACTGCTGGTGAACTGCTGTGCTGGCCAGTGACCGCCCTTCAGTCTCTCGGTCGTGTCCTCTGTGGTCACCGGCTGCGGTCACCTTGTCTGCAGTAACGCACGGTCGACACGTTCCCGGGGCGGGGGCGGGGGCGGGGGCGGGGGCGGCGCGCCGGCCGGCCGCGGGTACATGTGAGGCGGCGCGGCCGGCTGGGAGCCAGTTACCGCGCTGCAGCTATGGAGTGCACAGCGCTGCTCGTGGTGTCGCTGGCTCTGCTGGTCGGGAGGGACGTCGGCGCCGCGCCGGCACCGGCACCGAGGTTTAAAGGTGATAACTGAGACACTAGCTAATGTGCCAACTGCCAACACTAGCTAATGTGCCAACTGCCAACGCTAGCTAATGTGTCAACTGCCAACGCTAGCTAATGTGCCAACTTCCAACACTAGCTAATGTGCCAACTGCCAACGCTAGCTAATGTGCCAACTTCCAACACTAGCTAATGTGCCAACTGCCAACGCTAGCTAATGTGCCAACTGTCAACACTAGATAATGTGCCAACTGCCAACACTAGCTAATGTGCCAACGCTAGCTAATGTGCCAACTGCCAACACTAGCTAATGTGCCAACTGCCAACGCTAGCTAATGTGCCAACTGCCAACACTAGCTAATGTGCCGACTGCCAACGCTAGCTAATGTGCCAACTTCCAACACTAGCTAATGTGCCAACTGCCAACACTAGCTAATGTGCCAACTGCCAACGCTAGCTAATGTGCCGACTGCCAACGCTAGCTAATGTGCCAACTTCCAACACTAGCTAATGTGCCAACTTCCAACACTAGCTAATGTGCCAACTGCCAACGCTAGCTAATGTGCCAACTGCCAACACTAGATAATGTGCCAACTGCCAACACTAGCTAATGTGCCAACTCTAGCTAATGTGCCAACTGCCAACACTAGCTAATGTGCCAACTGCCAACACTAGCTAATGTGCCGACTGCCAACGCTAGCTAATGTGCCAACTGCCAACACTAGCTAATGTGTCAACTGCAAACACTAGCTAATGTGCCAACTTCCAACACTAGCTGATGTGCCAACTGCCAACATCAGCACTTCCGTCATTGGTGGTGACAATACTTTGAACAGCTTCGGACGGACACGGACGGCACTAGTATTCTGAACATTGGACTAGGTAGGTACATACCATGGACAAGCATTTCCTGAACTGAATCACTGGCAGCCACACCGTATTGTCAACTATTGCCATTGAGATGCACGGCATACCTACTACTGCTAACCAGAGATTGATGTTTCGGTTGTCCCGGAAATGTAGGCCGAAAAATATAGTACTACAAACTGAAGTACTTAAACTCAGCAGCTGGGGGTTTGCTCTGCTCACCTCCAGTTAGGCCTATTGAGCTAACCTCGGGGCCAATTGAAATATTACCATTACAGAGGAAGTGTATGTGCCCCGTTTTCACTCATTAACGACTCATCAAAGATGTCTGTTGGCAGATACACTGAACGATACACTATATGATATAGGTATAACAGCATTGAATGGGGTACGATCGGTGTTTACATCTTACAACGCTACAGTCTGTCTGTAGCAATGAAGATCCTAGAGAGAGTAGAAGGTATATTTTCTGGGCTGGCATTCCTCTGAAATCCCGGTGCTTACCAGTGACTGCCTCTGACATGCCACCGGTGCATCCGGTGCATCCGGCGCATCCGGCGCATCCGGTGCATTCGGCGCATCCGGCGCATCCGACGCCTTTTACTACAGATGATATACGGTACCAAGCTCTTACGTGCTTTTGCACATTTCCACCATATGTCCGTTTTTTATCTCAATAAACAATGATGATGATACAAATTAGTTCATTCTGCTACCCTTTAAGCCGCTTCATAGAAATGCATCAATTTCAGCCACCGGATAAGATCTTATAGCTGTTCGGCATCTTACTAACAAAAGAGGAGCATGTTACCCACCAATAGGGATAAGACAGCATAGTTGCTGATGTTTTTTTATATTTTGCCCACGCCCTGGAATTGCGTCATCGGATGGCGGGGTTAAGGCCCGTGCAACAAACATTGCTTAATGTGGAGTCTGATCTCTGAAATCCATTCAATCAAAACATCCGGCCAGATTTATTAAGTATAACAAACTACATGAGTCAGACAATGGCACCAAGGTGGCAACTTAGTGAATAATATTAAGATACATTTTCCCACACCAACACGCTGTTTTTAAAAGGAAATAATGACCTTTTGATTTTGTTAGCAACAATTTCTGTGGCTACCGTTATGGTATTACAATGATGTGATCTAAATTTAAGAATAAATAAAATTATTCCCTTATTCGGAGTTGGAAGTTTGGACAAATTAAAAAGCAAGTACAAATACTTCTTAAGGAGTTCATGATCGGTATTTTCCCTCCGCTATTGGAAAGAAACACATCTGGCGCTTGTGTATCAATCTGTTCAACGTTGTTGAATGGGCATTTCTAAACCAATCGCCGACACTAAATAGGTCGCCGTTGGGTGCAAGAGTGAACTTCCGATTTCAATTGCCAGTTTTTCCAATGATTTTTTGTTTGTTGAAAAATGGTTCTTTATCATGATAAGCTATAGCATAGTGTTATATACAGCCAGAGACAAAAATGTACACAACTTCTAATGTTGAAAATAAATGAACCAATTTTAAAAAATTGAGGGTCGCAACCACTAACTAGGCCGCCGTTGGGTGCAAAAGTTAACTTGGTTACCTTTTTATTCAATGGTTGTTATTGTAAAGGATGGGCGGGCATATAATCACAACAAGCAGAACGCAAACTATATTTTCCACACCATTGCGTAAAAAAGCAATACGGGAAAAGCCCGGAGTTTGATGGAAACCGAAAAGTACTTGCAAGTATCGGTCGTTAGAAGTGTGGAACGCTTATCAAGTTTAACGTGAAATATCTCTCGGAAGGAATATTTATATGCAAAATGCGATGAATATACATCATATTTTGGCCTATATATTTGGGAAATAATCACCTTTTGATTTTGTTAGCAACAATTTCTTTGGCTACCGTTATATTTTGCCCACGATATTAAAATGATGTGATCTGAATTTAAGAATTAAATAAAATTATTCCCTAATTCAAAGTTGGAAGTTTGGAGAAATTAAAAGCAAGTACATATATTTCTTTCGTAGTTCATGATCGGTGTTTTCCCTCCACTAACGAAACGCGACATATCTGACGCTTTTGTATCAATGTGTTTAACGTTGAATACCCCTCGTTTCTCTACAAATCGCATACACTGAATAGGCCGTCGTCCGGGGCCAAACTAAACTGCCGATTTCAATGCACTTTTTTCAAATGCTTGTTGATTGTTCATACAAGTTTGCACATATTCGCAAAAGATAGAGTGCAGGAAACATATTGCATACCTTCATGATAAATAACAATGCGTAGGGAGGCTAATTTACTGAATTCGTTACCGAGCACTTGTCGACCGTTATAAGTGTGGAACGCTTATCAACATTAACTTGAAATATCTTTCGGTAGGAAAGTTTGTATACAAAATGTGATGAATTTACAATATATTTTGGTCTCGTCTGTCGATTTCAAGTAATAACTTCATTTTTGTGGGAAAAAGTATTTATTTGCCTTTAATTGACCCCATTTCTTCAATTTCTTTAAATAAAATATTTTACAAAATGACATCCTCTCTTCCCACATCCTACCCTTCTCTCGCCTGTCTCTCCAGGATTATGACGTAAGCTATTTACGTAGATAACGTACACACATAGTACATGTGCGGCATCTACTTTGAGGACTATATGAACACTTATTTCCCTTTTTAATTATACTTATCTGTTTACCTAATTAGACTTACCTGACTTATCTGTCAGGCTCACACAACTGTGAAGATGACAGGTAAAACACGTAAAACATTTTTTTTTTATGCGCATCAACCATGAGCTGTAGGTACAAAGACTTAAAAATGTACTGAAATTGATGTACATGTCATGTTCTTAAAGTAGGTTTGTTTGTATTTTAAACAGAGGCTTTCAGTGACTCTGAGTCCATCTATAAAAAATGAAAATTTACGGTTTCATTAACATTTTCTTTGCCTCAGAAGGCTCATTATATCCGAGTCCAGCTCATTATATCCGAGTCCAGCTTCCCAGGTGTTTGCAATAACTACGGACGGAATGAAGTAATGACATTGTATTATATCGTATTGAACAATTAAAACACTCTCCATTTAAAATGGCTGTTCCGAGTGCCTGGTCAGGGTTAGGAGGAGGGACAAGTTAAAAGACACTCGGTATACAGCACACAATAAGATCAAATGAATATAAAGGTACACACAAGCTATAGAAAATAAAAACACATACGCAGTCACACACTCATTTTCCTCGCTTCACACAACTAGAAGTTCAGATACCGCGCACTGAAAAATTCCCAAAGGTAAATCGTGAATCTCCAGCGGCAGGTGGTTGTATAACTGCGCCGTACAAAAAAAGGCGCAGCTTCGGTCGTCGCGCGCGAGAGAGATTCCGCGCGGCCTGCCGGGTGTCCGCGTGTCCTGCCGGGTGTTTCGAGAGCGAAGAGCAGAGTTGGCCTGAATCTGAGAGGAAAGAGCCACTGGCTCTCCGGTGCAGCGAATTTTGTGCCCAAATTTGCGTCGGCCAGAGACAACGCGCAGCGTAAAGTTCAGGATCTTTTGGAGGTGTTGTATGTTTCCCCCGACCCGTTTCCAAAGACAGCAAGACATGCAGTGATTATGCATGCTTATACATTGTTTCACCTTGAAAGGCGTCGGGTTATGTCAGGGAGGTGACTTAGAATAGGGGGCTTAGGGTTAACCTGTTTTTAAATTATACTTATTAGGCATGCATTCTTCAACATGCATACACATCCGTCATTTGCTTGTCTGGGAAAACCTGGTGACGTTGGATATCTCACGATTTATTGCGTTGAAACACTTTTGGCGATGATGTTTTGGGAAGTGGCACACACTTATAGATGTCGTTTGAATAAGCCGCTTGACTATTCCAGTTCACATGTAGAGATCAAATATTCCGAATAACACGGAACTATAAGGAAAAGATGACAAGCTTAATTTGCGAAACTGGAAGAGATGTTTTTGATTTTTATATGTAGACACACTGCAGTGACGCAGGCATGCATGTACAAATGCAGCAAATCAGCAATGCTTCTTACCAGTTCTTAGCCCTTGTTTACATATCTGATCACATCGAGCAATTATGCAATGGAATGACAATGAAAAATGTCGCAGTGCGAGAAACCTTAAACGCTCTGGTCGATGGCAAGTCCTACTGGAAGCGCTCGTAACGCGCAAAAATAATGTATCATTTTCCAAACCATTACCAGCTATCCTTTAACTCAGTTAAGCAACTCAGTTAACTTATTTTAACAGTTAACATGAACAGTTTTACCTAGTTAACACTTACACATTTTATTAGTTTTATGCATTATATATATATAATATATATATATATATATATATATGTATATATATATATATATATATATATATATATATATATATATATATATATATATATATATATATATATATATATATATATATATATATATATATATATATATATATATATTATATATATATATATATATATATATGTATATATATGTATATATATATATTTAATCACTGGATTCAACCACGCAAAAAATAAGGTTCCAGAATGATTCAGAACCGTCGCTTAACTAAGAAAAATCCGAACCGTGCGCATTTCAGATAGTGGCAGTGGCGTAATTATATAGGGTGTCACGACCAGGGCTATCTTCCGTTTTCACAGCACTATTCTCAGCTTTCCCAACGCAGCATTGATACATTTGTTACGTCTTATTGCCGTTATATTGGATGAAAATATCTACAAATGACTATCAATCATCATAGACGAAGATCCGAATAACACATTAGCATTTCGTGTGCTCGTACCTGTTTTGCTGTAAAACGCTGTATTCTGCTACATACGGTTTTGGCGTGCTGCGGTCTCGATCTCCTGCGCGTGCCGCTCTCATCATTGTACAGCTGAAAGACACAGCTGAAAGACGGCTGGCAGGAGGAGACGTGTAATGGTCATGGGGTAGGCGTGGTGTTGGGGTGGTGGTGGGGTAACGAGGCGAAAAGTTTATACAGCGTGCGAACTGCAGGGATGTCCCGATCGGAAGATCGACGCGACACCCAACGGCGGGGCTCGAAACTAGTCAGCTGGAGGCTGACTCGTCCCTCCGTCCGCCCCCTCCCCCAGCAGCGGCCCAGGCCGTCCGCTTCTGTCCCTGACGGAGCGCTCGAATGCTAATAACAATTGCCCTAGGGGAATTATATATTATACCCTACTTTCGTTACATTCGTCTTTGGTTATCCAGACATTGGGATTCTAACGGGATTGGTTAAGATTCGGACAGTAGAAACTGATGTGTGTCAGGAAGCAGCTAATAACATTGCAGAATGATAAGAAGAGTTGCTAAAAAACGTAACAGTTTCCGTTATATTTATCAGATTCAGGAAATACT
>JAXIVJ010015997.1:0-30074 GCA_036785665.1 Chirona hameri
AGTTTCCGGAACCACCCAATTTCACCGGGAAGAAAATCATCATTCGACATTCATACTAAAATGCATGCAGCCTTATCAGTGCTATGTTAGACGACGGCATCATGCTTAGCATGCCGTGGACGTCACCCACCAGACCCGGCCCGGCAAATTTGAACGGTGCGAGAGGCGGTGCTGATGGTGGATCCGTGTTTGTGGACGTGCTTTTATTTGTTTTGGGATTGGTTGTGCTGATTGCTTTACGATATAAGGTGGTACCAGGGGCGACTCAAGCGGGTAAATTTTGGTGAATCGTTACTCGTTAATATGGCATATGAGCGAAAAACGCGGTATACGGACGTTTTATATCGGCAGAAGAACGTATAGTTTATTCCGATGGGTAAGCCCGGGTGTATTTCATCGGGGGTTTCTGATGAGCCCGGATTTGTTCCAATATCCGCCATATACTATCCAGATCCCCACCTAGGTCAACTTAGCTCGCTGCATGGGGAGGCGGCACGGGGCTTGTGAAAAGCGCGCCGCCGAGTGACGTCAGAGGGGAGACAGCACGGTACAGTGAAGAGCTGGTCACGTGACGTCACGTGACCAAAGGGAGGACCGGTATTGGTGGAAATCAAAATTATATGACGTCACTCATTTTTCGAAGGCGCCATATTCCCTGCGACTCCGAATGCATTCCGTGCTCTCTCCCCTCTACCCGGCGGCACTCGCGAGAGATTGTGTTGGTGTGGCCTGTGTGGGCTGCATAATATTAGAAGTAAGTTCATGGTAGCCACGAAATTTAAGATTGTGATTTAAAAGCAATTTGTTCTTGCAGTTAACTTAAGCGTTTGCTATTCTAAAAAAGTAGTTCAGGGAAAGTAGCATAGTACCCGGTCGTCGAGGCATTCATGGCGCATGAGTTGTCGATTTGAACATGTTTGAGCATTGGATTTCATTTGTTTGATGCAATTTTAGTTTGATTATGAAGACAGCTTTTTATGTTTTGTGAGTGCAACTTGCAACATGCTTCACACTGACATACTGTCATGATGCATTGCTTTGAAAGCTAAATCAAGTCCATGATAATGGCATGCATCATATCAATATCTTGGCCTCAGCATGTGGCTTTATCAGTCATTTGTTGTAAATTGTGTGAGTGTATTTGGGCATATATATTTAATCATTGGAGTTCTCAAACTTATAGATGCTGCACATATGTTGAAATTGTTTTATTGTTGGTCGTGTTAATCTTTTAATTGTGTTGGCAGAAGTGACTTCCATCCTTCAGTATATCTGTCTGCTTTTATTAAACATATTTAAGTTTTGGTATTATAATGCTGCATTTCAATTAATTTGTTTGCTCTGTCTGATTGTGTATCACATTATACTAATTTTGTTATGCTATCTCACAGAACTCGGTCAAGACCAAGATTGGGAATCCTAGCACATTTGAAGTGGATTGACAATGGCTGATCCTGATGCAGAAGTAAATGGTGACACCCAGCTAACTAAAGGTGAGATGTCTGCTGTCTCATTTTGGGATAAAGTATGTTTGACATTCACAAATATATGTAAGTTATTTTGATGGCTTGTTCCAGGGGCTTCATTGGCATATTGTATGATGCTTGTGTGATATTTCAGATATTGTGCTCATGGGCAGATCCAGGGGGGGGGGGCATGGCCCCCCAAACCACCTGAAATCAGTGCAAAATTGGCACATTTCTGGATATAGAAGAAAATCTAAGTAACTTTTACTAAGGATAGTTCAGTTTAAATCAGCTATCAATGCATAAGCAAGTGAAATCTGATGAGTTTTCAGAATTGTGTGAGACTTTTGGGGATTTGCCCCCCCCCAAACACCTGTTCTGGATCCACCTTTGATTGTGCTTGTGTTTACTAAGCATATTGTATTGTGTAGTATGGATGCGAGCAAAACAACCCATTGTATTTGTTAAATATCCATGTGGAATTTGTTCAGAAAGCAGTCAAGGCATGCAAGTTAGGTATTTTAGGAAAAGAAAACAGCTTTTGATAAATTCAGGGGCCTTAAAATATATTTATTTCAGTATTTATTTATATATTTCCCTTTGGAACTTTGCAGCAATACCTAAATTTTCCAGAAGAGGCTTACAGTTACAATGTTCATGCCAACACCACCACAAATATGAATTGGGGAAGAAAAAACAATTGGTGTTCAACCAATGACTTCAAAGATACAAATGCCAAAGCCCAATTAATACCCAACTATCCACTTAGAGATAAAGTGCAAATTTGGTGGGCAGCTAACATGTATTTCATGATTTTTGTTTCTACTTTGCCCATTGCATATGCTTTGCTTAGATGTATCATTTCATTGCATTCAAAATAATGAATTGGCATTTACAATTATCTAGCTAGTTCTTTTCCATTAATGGTTATGTATATGTATGGCTGATATTTTACTAAAAACTAATAGGCAAATTAATGTTTTATAATGTCACACAGATTTGCAATAGTCACTTCATCATGAACACTTAAGGTTATTATTAGTTGCACCAATGAGAGCACATCCTCTTCTGAGTTGCTTATTTATTCTGCATGTGCTAGTAGACAGGTATTCATCCAGCATTTTTAGCTGCTTCTTTGGTTGTCATTTTCTCTTTACTAGCTTAGTGGTGGATGTCCTTTCCATTAGGTTTTCACTGCTTAAATTATATGAAAATGTAAGTTACTTTGAATCTTGGCCCAGTATTTGTGCCTATTCCACTGCTTGAGCAGCCTGTAGCCAGTGGCTCTTGAGCAGCCTGTAGCCAGTGGCTCTTGAGCAGCCTGTAGCCAGTGGCTCTTGAGCAGCCTGTAGCCAGTGGCTCTAGCCTCTAATCACTCAACAATGTCACGCAAGTGGTGAGCTGGGCGCTGTGAATGTCCGGTGTTGGACTCGGTGGGCTGGGTGCCGGAGGGACACGTGACATGATATCGGTGAGCCAGGCGCCGGCAACGACGGGGTCGAGTCGTCCAGTCTCCAAATGGGAGGGTAAATTGGAAAGGTTTGATCCGATCGTCGGGGTTATTGTAAGTTCAGCAAGCTCCGCTTATGGTCAGGGTTTCCGTTTTGCAGAACTTTAGTCTCCAGATTCTATGTTTTGCAAAATACCTCCACCTTCCAATGTATCCGAATCATGGTAATCTGACACCCCCTCGGGGCTCTGTCGGCTGCTAATGCGACAGTCCGACATTCTAAGACGAATTAACCTCGATATGGCTAATCACCGTCTATAAGTCACCAGGAACAGGAACGGTTAGTTTAACGTATCACTGTCGTACGGTTAGTTTAACGTATAACTGTCCGTTAATTGCATAGCTGCTAACTCGAGTTGAGCTCCACATGAGGGTAGTGTCACAAAATTTGTCGATTTGGGTGGGAACTGGGAAATGACGCCCAAATTTGAATTATCTTCCACTCTCACTCCCCATTTTATGAGTGAATTTTCCACTCCCAAATTATGAATTGTGATATTGATTCTGGCATAAACATTGACTAAAAGTTGATACATGATTTCAACGGAAACTACTGCTTTTCGTATTTAAAACAGAAATCAATATTGTACCATTTTCTACATAATTTTCCGCTCTCGTGTTTTTTTTTTCTCTCGAATTTTCCACTCTCAAGCAAACATGGAATTTTGGGACACTGGGAGGATATTAACCTTGTTTTGCACTCCTTGGTGTCAAATGTCATGTTGACGTTAGCGTTGCATTGTGCCTACATTACCAATCGCCGTGGCATTCGTTGCTAATTTTAAATGTAATATGTCTTACAGTTCCTGGGCCTGTTCACTGTAAAATGTTACGATTGTACGGAGTGAATAATCTTCTTTTGCGAACTTGCACCACCAACAAAGGGCGCTGTTCAGATGGCTATTGTCACTTTTTATTAGACAGATATTTCGCGACACCAGCTGTGCCGCGCTGTTGTTCGGAATCGTCGCAAAGTTGCATGAGCAGGTATCCCGGCGTCTTTTTTTCGCGTTGGCGCATTTTATTTTACTCAGTTGTATACGCAGTCTGCCGGCAAATTATCTGTCAATCAATGATATGATCCCTCGGGGCTTTCGGGTGTTGGTTATCCAATTTACATGTAGCTGTTGTCTCGTCTGTACCGTACTAGCTGCTCAATGGTGGTAAAATAACGATCAGGCTACTAAAGTTCATTCCTTTGTAATATGCACAGTATCAATGACGGCGGTGGCTGATATATTGCATCGTTCTCATGGATGAGTGTGACTCGCGTCTCCTCGCCCTTTCCATGCGTGTATCTGTGGCTGTGCTGCTGCTCACTGTGAAGCGAGCCGGTCTGGTGTTATTCTGGCTACCGAGACGGTCGAATATGTTCCTGTGTCGTCTTGGTGGGATATACCTGCCATCCTTAGACCTAGATGCTTCATGCCATACTCATGACGCATTAGTTCGGGCGCCGATCTCGCAGGCTGTGGACGGGAAGGTCCTGGCTTTGCACGTCGTGACTCGACAGTAGCGAACATTACACGGCAATCGTCATAGTGGCGGATGCGGATGCGGGGCGGGGCCGTGGATGCACGGTGTGGGTCAGTGCGAATCTGCTGCATGCAGCGTCTTCTGCCCGGTAGCAGTGTCCAGTCGGTCGGGGTCAAATCGGAGCCTAGGGATGCTGGCCGGGATGCATCGAATCTCGCCTGGGGTCTTTGTTGCTGTCCGGGAGAATCGTGAATCGAGAATCGTGTTTCGTGTTGTAAATTGATTGCGATTGAAATGGCTCCGATATTCAGTTATCGCGAAGTGACTAGGTAAGACAGTGCGGACTCAGCTACGATATTTACTTATCGCGAAGTGGCTTCTATGTAAGTTGGGTTGTCATATTTCAACAAACTATTCTACATTAATAAAATTATGCGCCGCTTTCAAGGCCCTTGTTGGTTCTCATGGGGCCCCGAAGCTTTCGGACTGCCAAGTACCACCCCACAGGCCATGCCAACAAAATGGCGGCCTCGAACCTCCCTACCCCTCCCCTCCCCCACCCTGTCTTTTCCGCTGCCGGCTCGCTGTGTATATGTGCGTCGTCAATGTCTAGCGGCAGATGGCTGCCCCTCCCTTTCCTTCCTCGAACAAACTGGTTGCGAATTAGAGCAGTGCGACCGAAGTTCTTTGTTTCGTTGGAGAGGGGGGTTTGGAGGGGGCGGCGCGGCCGGGCGCTCGCGCGTCCTGCCCGTATAACGAGTATCGATATTCCTAGCTCACTCGTGAATGACGACACCAGCGCCGCCTGGCGACGTCTGTCGGCACTAGTGACGTCACTCCTTGGTGACGTAGCGGATTAGTCAGCTGACTGTGCTGGCGGGCGTGTTACCTTGGTAACGCAGCACGGGCAGCGCTTTCATGTGCAGTCTGGAAACTGGGTCGGGGATGCTATTTTTAGATGCGACAGGTTGTTGAGAAATTCGATAATTTGGATAAGTTTTAGTGTTCGGGGGGGGGGGGGATGGGGTGGTGTTTTGCCACGTGCTATGCGGGTGCTAATTGATGCCCGGACATCTGTCATCAGTTATTCCTTCACTACATATTTTGATGGGGGTGGGTTGGTTGGAGTTCGGACGTCTTTACGGATTTTCCCTTCTCTCGTTTTCACTTTCATATGGAGCTGGGGTATTAGAAGCACCTTGGTAAATTGGTCATTATTGGGTTGCAAATAGAGGAAACTACAGCCGAAAATCAGATGGAAAAAGTAGCCTTTGCTCATGTTAGGCTACTGCCGTGAAACATGAAACTACAGCCGTGAAACTTGTCCCCGTCTATTTATCTAGCTTCCGGGGAATCGTACTCTGGCTTTCGGGGCATACTGCGAGATTGGCTTATTTCACTTAATAGCGAAGATCGAAAGAATGACTATGATACAAGGGAATAAATGCATGCCACCCTGCTTCGGATATTGTCTCTTGTGATGGTGATAAGCGCCCTGATGAGAATTAACCCGAGACTTACTCCTGAGGCGTGAGACTTGTGCATGGCATGCCAGGCGTCGTATGATGGCAAGCAAAAAAGTGGCCCGGTGCGCTATCTTCTGTTTCTGATTCAGATAATCTACCGTTGGTCACGGTAAGGCGAGGGACGGTCACGGTAAGGCGAGGGACGTGGCCGCGGTGAAGCAGACTTTACTTCAACAGCTCTCGCGCCATGCATTTGTGACGAAACGGCCCTTTCGATTGGCGTAAATGTCGACGTCTGTTTTAATAATTATCGCTCATCACCCTCCGTCGGTATTGGATATCGACTCTGCAAGTAATCCGAGAGGAGTATGTGACGCATCGCTAGGCTATTGCTGCGTGAAGTAATAACTTTAGCGACGGTCAACCATAACTAACACAACGACGGGTTTAAATCGTATCCGAAAAAAAACATCTATTATGCTACCCAGTGCCATCATGATTTTAATTCGCTTTCTAGGCGGCTGCATCTTTCGATCAATGCCAGTCGGTCCAGACAGTCCCGACACAACAATGCGTCGGCTGTGGCGTGCCCGAGATTTTGAGCCGTGTCCTTCCCTGTAATGCTCCGGATGAACCGATCTGCGGTGGCCTGATCTATACGAATGGCGTCAAGCGGCGGTTGACGGGAAAACAGTCAACCTGACACGGAAAGGCCCTGTCTCACCTTGTGCGGCACGTTAACGATCCACCCGCGGTCCTTTTCGTCTTAAACGCCGAAGGTGAAGTTATCTATTGCATCTATTGAACTGGCGTCGCATAACTGCGCGGTGGGTTCGGGGTACACGCAATAAGCTCGGCCGAGCATTACGCTCTGAGTCCAAAGCCTGCCATGGAAATTATTCGGCAACATTTATTTTGTTTTCTCTCGTCACGTGCTATCTCTCCCTGACCAGTCGGCAAGTTGTGCGTTTCTTTCGCGCCGGTCGTCCTCGGTGCAGTCCCAGTCTCGACGCGCGGTACAGAGCACTGTGTGAAATAAGGCGATGTTCCCATTATTTCGTCACGCCTCGGGGACGGGCGTGACGTGGCCCGCTCATCAGCTGGCTGCCATCACGTGACTTGACGAACGTGAAGTGAACAGAGCAATGGGAACCGAATGACGGGCAATGTTATTTTGCTGCCGTGTTGCGATGCTGTACTGTGTACACAGAACAATATATGATTAACTTTGTAAGTTTTTAAGAGATGTTATACGTTTAGCGCGGCCGGAGAGACCGGTACCGCCAAAGCGACGCCGAAGTTAACTAAATATTATGGAGCAAGATCGTCTATCGGACAGACGAGTTTTCCGTTTCCGAACCATTTGGCGGCTTGTTCAGGCCAAACTTTCGGTTAGCCAATCGCCTCTTGGAACCGGCCACAGCCGATGTTTTGCCAAAGCGGGATAGCGGCCCATTGCCGCGATTTACGAGATATAGCCAGAACAGAGACATGCTAGGTCCGGTGAGTTCAGATATATGATATGTCCGGTGAGTTCAGGAGACATGCTAGGTCCGGTGAGTTCAGAGGAATGTTAGGTCCGGTGAGTTCAGACATGCTAGGTCCGGTGAGTTCAGAGACATGCTAGGTCCGGTGAGTTCAGAGACATGCTAGGTCCGGTGAGTTCAGGGACATGCTAGGTCCGGTGAGTTCAGGAGACATGCTAGGTCCGGTGAGTTCAGAGGCATGCTAGGTCCGGTGAGTTCAGGAGACATGCTAGGTCCGGTGAGTTCAGAGGCATGCTAGGTCCGGTGAGTTCAGACATGCTAGGTTCTGTGAGTTCAGACTTCAGAGACATGCTAGGTCCGGTGAGTTCAGAGACATGCTAGGTCCGTTGAGTTCAGAGACATGCTAGGTCCGGTGAGTTCAGGAGACATGCTAGGTCCGGTGAGTTCAGGAGACATGCTAGGTCTGGTGAGTTCAGAGACATGCTAGGTCCGGTGAATTCAGAGACATGCTAGGTCCGGTGAGTTCAGAGGAATGTTAGGTCCGGTGAGTTCAGAGACATGCTAGGTCCGGTGAGTTCAGGAGACATGCTAGGTCCGGTGAGTTCAGAGACATGCTAGGTCCGGTGAGTTCAGAGACATGCTAGGTCTGGTGAGTTCAGAGACATGCTAGGTCCGGTGAGTTCAGAGACATGCTAGGTCCGGTGAGTTTTGGGCTGGTAACGGTGGTACCGATTCTGCCCGCGGTGAGTTCAGAGACATGCTAGGTCCGGTGAGTTTTGGGCTGGTAACGGTGGTACCGATTCTTCCCGCGGTGAGTTCAGAGACATGCTAGGTCCGGTGAGTTTTGGGCTGGTAACGGTGGTACCGATTCTGCCCGCGGTGAGTTCAGAGACATGCTAGGTCCGGTGAGTTCAGAGACATGCTAGGTCCGGTGAGTTTTGGGCTGGTAACGGTGGTACCGATTCTGCCCGCGGTGAGTTCAGAGACATGCTAGGTCCGGTGAGTTCAGAGACATGCTAGGTCCGGTGAGTTTTGGGCTGGTAACGGTGGTACCGATTCTGCCCGCGGTGAGTTCAGAGACATGCTAGGTCCGGTGAGTTCAGAGACATGCTAGGTCCGGTGAGTTTTGGGCTGGTAACGGTGGTACCGATTCTGCCCGCGGTGAGTTCAGAGACATGCTAGGTCCGGTGAGTTTTGGGCTGGTAACGGTGGTACCGATTCTGCCCGCGGTGAGTTCAGAGACATGCTAGGTCCGGTGAGTTCAGAGACATGCTAGGTCCGGTGAGTTTTGGGCTGGTAACGGTGGTACCGATTCTGCCCGCGGTGAGTTCAGAGACATGCTAGGTCCGGTGAGTTCAGAGACATGCTAGGTCCGGTGAGTTTTGGGCTGGTAACGGTGGTACCGATTCTGCCCGCGGTGAGTTCAGAGACATGCTAGGTCCCGTGAGTTTTGGGCTGGTAACGGTGGTACTGATTCTGCCCGCGAACACTCATAGCGTCCCCCGGCAAGCTGTGTCGCAAATGAACGCCGACAGATGTCCCTTATAGCGGTATTTATCTATCATATTACAAGACCAAATCAATGTAATTTAAGAAGAAAAAAAAACATTACTATTCAAGAAAAGTCGTACATCAAGTACGAGAATGAGTTGGTAAATGGCGACCAGTGCGGGTTACTTTTTATTTGTTCGCAGTCATTTACTTTTTAATAGCTTATGTTAAAAATAGATATAGTTTCCTTTGCTATTATTCTTGATACAGTTATTACATTTACCGAACTATTTACAAATTGTTTTTAACGATTGCATTACTTTGGACTTCAAGGTAGCGATGTGTTGGGCAAGTAGGCGATCATTTGTCAATATTTTGGGGTATCGGAAAGATTTCGGACAAATATTTTCATGAACTTGCACCACTTATCAATGCATACCATCTTTCACCATACTGTTTGTAACACTGCCAAGCCCGGCGAATGGTTGGCTGCATTGCCGTGTCTGTGTTATCCGTCTGGACGTTGCTCGTTCTCTCGTGTTTTTACCACTCGACATTGTCTGCACCAGTCACTAACCGCACTCGGCCTTCCCGTTTCAGAGGTGACCAAGGGCGGGGGCGGGGACGCCGCGGAGCCGATGGAGACGGAGGACGCCGATACCGCTGAGAAGCCCGACCAGTCGGCCGGAGAGACCATGGAGACTGAAGAGAATGGTGACGTCACCGACACCGCCGCCGCTGCCGCTGCCGCCGCTGCCGCCGCTGCTGGGGTCGACGAGACTGACGCTGCCTCCGCCACTGATGGTGATAAAGCCGCCGGCGACGCGACGGCTGACGCTGCCTCCGCCACTGATGGTGATAAAGCCGCCGACGACGCGATGGCTGACGCTGCCTCCGCCGATGGTGATAAAGTCGCCGACGACGCGACGGCTGACGCTGCCTCCGCCGATGGTGATAAAGTCGCCGACGACGCGACGGCTCCGGCTAAGGCGGAGTCGAGCGCCGCCGATGGCGAAAAGGCGTCTACCAGTGACAGTGCTGAGACGAAAGATAAGAGTGATGGCGGTGATGGCGATGATGGCGAAGAGAAGGAGGAGGGCAGAGACTCGAAGGATGCCAAGGATGCCGGTGATGATGATGTCGCGAAGACCGACGATACCAGTGGCGGTGCGGACACGAAAGCGGACGATTCAAAGGCAGAGAGTGTGGACGATGCCACCGACGCGGACACCAAGGAGTCGGCGAACGGTGACGTGTCCGAGGACTCCTCAAAGCCAGCGCCGGAGAAGCCTTCCGCCGCGACGAGTGAGGCGGACGGACCAAGTTCCGCTGCCTGCACCGAGCCCGAGTTGAGTGACTCGGACATCGAGGAGATCGAGCAGTCCGACCCGCTGGCGCTGGACGCCCCGGTCTCCGCAGCGTTGGCACCGTCTCGTGACTCACCTCGTCTGGTCGTGATCGACACGGACTCGCTGATGGGTCGGACGACGGTGGCGGCAGCGGCGGCCCCGCGCCCTCCGCCGCTGACGCGCGCGCCGCCGCCGCATCAGTCACATCACCACCAACTGCAGCAGCAACAGCAACAGCACGCGGCGGCTGCCGTGTCCATCAACCCTTCAATCCTGCAGGCGCTGGCGCAGTACGGTATCAACACGTCCGGCATGTCCGCGGAGCACCTGACGCAGCTGCAGGACTACTACCGGCGCTCGCATGACGACGCCGAGTTCGTGCTGGAGGCGCCCAGCTTCATCGTGCCGTATGTTATGGAGAGTCCCGCCGAGGAGACGGTCAAGCAGTTTATGACCAGGGTGACGAAGGAGGCTGACGCCGCTGCTGCTGCTGTAGAGAAGGAGGCTGGAGAGGGTAAGGTGAACGGCGACACGAGCAAAACTGCCGGTGAGGCGAAAAGCGACGATCAGTCCAAGAAGGACGTCGAGGGCGCGGATAAAGAGCAGGACTCTAATAAGGAGAACAAGCCGGACGCGGGCCGCAAGGAGGAGGACTTCAGTCACCTGGGGAAATGGGCCTACTACTACCAGGCTCCTGTGGGCCAGCTGCTGCTTGATCAGGGCCGGGGCATTGTCGAGGAGTTCATCAAGGAGGATCTCCTGAAGCAGCAGAAGCGGAAGGCGGGGCGCGAGAAAGGTGGCGGCTCAGAGGCCACCCGCTTCGCCATCAAGTCGCTGACGGCCAACCTGGCGGCGTCGCGGCGCAAGAACGCCCCGTTCCGCCTGAAGATGACCCAGTGTCGCTACTGCGCGTTCGAGACCGAGTCGGTGCTGGTGATGGAGCGGCATCTGGAGATGCCGCACATGGTCGGCAGCATCTACCAGTGCAACTTCTGCGACTACGAGACGCGCTCGCCGCAGGTGGTGCTCTCGCACATGATGGAGGAGCACAGCGTTCAGGGCCGGCTGGAGCGCGCGCCCGCCTCCTTCCAGTGCCCACTCTGCGCGTACGAGGACTCGGGCAAGGCACGCATGACGCGCCACCTCAACTCGTGCCAGAAGAAGTTCAGGATCGAGAAGAACCAATCACTGGACGACTGGGTGCCGCCGGCCAAGGTGCCCAAGATTCACCGTGGACGCCCGAACGTGCTCGGCAAACAGTTTGAGCCGGTGCGCGGTATCCAGCCGGGCGCGAAGATGTCGCTGCAGCAGCAGCAGCTCCAGCAACAGCAGCAGCAGCAGCAGGCGCTGGCTGCGGCGGCGGCAGCGGCAGCAGCCAGCGCTCGCGGGAGAGGGCGTCCGGTAGGGTCGTACAAGGACGGGATGCACCTCAGCCTGCAGCAGCGGCATCAGTACAACCGGCAGGGTGAGTGGAGCGGGAAGGGAAGGTGGCAGGGGAGGGGACCGGCAGACTGTCATCAGCTGTAATAAACACTCTGAGTCTGAGTCAGCTGTGGCTAAATGCGTAAGGTGCTCAATGTCTTCATGGACCTGGCTAGTTTTTGGTAGAATAATAGAGGTATGTCTTGACTAGAACGGTGAAGCTTATTGTGGTTTCTGTGGTTTAGGACGTTTTTTCATTGCGTGCCAATGGATGGTGGTAATTGCGTATTCATGCTATAGCATGCTAGTATTTCAGCCAGCACTTCTTTTGGATGGAACTTCTTCTGATTTAAATGTCTTATTGTTCTGTTATACTGAACTCTTACATAGCCATTTGGCGTGTCATCTAAAACATGTTCAAACAACCTAATGTGACAATAGAAATAGAAGCGCATAGAGAAATAGAAGCGCATAGATCCATGAACGTGCGGTCTGGGAGGCTGCCAGCTGAACAACTTCCAGGTATTCTGTTGGTAATCCGTTGGAGGTGCTGACTGCTGTGCTCTGTGCCCGGCTGTGCTCTGTGCCCGGCTGTGCTCTGTGCCCGGATGTGCTCTGTGCCCGGCTGTGCTCTGTGCCCGGATGTGCTCTGTGCCCGGATGTGCTCTGTGCCCGACTGTGCCCGACTGTGCTCTGTGCCCGGCTGTGCTCTGTGCCCGGCTGTGCTCTGTGCCCGGCTGTGCTCTGTGCCCGGCTGTGCTCTGTGCCCGGATGTGCTCTGTGCCCGGCTGTGCTCTGTGCCCGGCTGTGCTCTGTGCCCGGCTGTGCTCTGTGCCCGGCTGTGCTCTGTGCCCGGCTGTGCTCTGTGCCCGGCTGTGCTCTGTGCCCGGCTGTGCTCTGTGCCCGGCTGTGCTCTGTACCGCGACGTGTGACGACGTGTGACGACATGTGACGACGTGTGACGACGTGTGACGACGTGTGACGACGTGTGACGTCGTGCGCCCGTGTCCTCCGATCGCCAGGTTACGTTTCTAATGTGACAGGTCTGAGCCAGTCGATGATCCGGTCGCCGGCCTCAGGACCGCAGATGCTGATGCCGCCCCACTACCAGATCGGCAACCAGATCTACCAGGTGCGTCCGGCCCGGCCAGTCTGGCACGTGCCGTGTGCGACTCCGCGCACTGTCGGCGCCACCGGCCTCTTACTCGTCACGAGCGTCGCAGATCAATAGTGCATTGCTGGCGACGGCAATCAACTTCTGGTCTGCGCACACCAGTATTGTTTTTGCTTCTGGTGGCTGCAATTTGTTATTGATTTGATTCGGTTTTTGTCAATCGGTAGTGGATTGCTCAAGACGGCAATCAATAGTAACTGGTCTGCGCACATCCTTATTGTGTTTGCTTCTGGTAGCTGCAGTTACGTTATTTATTTGATTCGGTTTTGTTTGTAACATAAACATAATTGTTTTACGCATGGTAAGGTACCGCAACAATAAGTCTTTGTTGCGGCGCCCTTAAGCCCCAATCATCATCATCATTTAAGGCAGGTAGAAGAGCACTAAGGCAGGTAGAAGGCAGGTAGAAGGCAGGTAGAAGAGCACTGCATTATTGCAGTGGTGTGAGACAAATTTTTGCCACTTTCGTATCATCGTATCGGTTAGTATAATTTATGAGGACTTGACCCTCCATTATTGCCGCGTGTTTCAGCTGGTGAACAACCAGCTGGTGCCGGTGAACTCTTCGTCCCGCGCGGGCGGTAGCAGCAGCAGCGGCGGCTCCGGAGTGCAGATCATCCCGTCCTCAGGCCCGCCGGCTCCGTCCGGACTCAGCATCCAGGCCACGTCCACCTCCAAGGTGAGTTACGGAGCGGGGCGATCGATGCGACATCTATACATGGCACGGTGGCGCCGTCTATGACGACACGGTGGTTAGTATCGCACGACGCTGCGCCACGGGAACAGGCAGCGGTCCTGACACGCCTGTGGATAGCGTATGGTGAGCTATTTGTGTGGTTTGGTGGGCTGGTGGCTCATGGATCCGTCGCAGTACTCTCGATGCATCTGTTACGGACTGACGGGCCTATGCACACTGGTCGGTCAGCGCCTTACACTCGCGTGGTAGTGGTCGAACTGACGTGGCTGCGCAAACTGTTTGGATGGTACAGGCCACTTGCAAAAGTAATCGTAGTTGTGGCGAATCAGATAATCGTTAATATCTTTTAAGCCATTTGTCGGAATCGTTTGAAATTGTGCGTGCTGGGCCTCGTTTCATAAAGCGGCGTAACCTACGAACCTACGTAGTTGACGCCGATTTTGGCGTAGCCTACGCCAATTCCGTTTCATAAAGAAATATCCGGCGTAAGCTACGCCATTGAAACTACGCCGCTTCATTTACGTCAAAGCACCGATTTGTTCGTAAGTTACGGCATTTGCGTTTCATAAAAGGGCGTAGGTTATGTCAAATAATATTTCAGGGCCTTGATTTTCGGTAAAAAGCAACGCAAGGATTTGTTGCGTTGTTTTAGTGCTCCGATGGCCTTGAAAGTTGTTTTGATTGCATTGCTGGCATATTTTGTGAGCCTGGCGGCGATATTAGAGGCTGGTGTGATGATTTTACATTGAAACTTACTTCAAGAGCATAGCAAGATATTTATGTGAAGCAAGAAACTGAAGTATTAGTTGAATCTCTGAAGAATTTGAGTGTCTCAAATACCATGTGGACCACCTCATGACATACATGTGTTTGTAAGATTTGATTTAGAATTCACTTGTCTCATATCATTTGTGCAATGTTGTAATAGATGGCAAGCATTGTTTTCAATTAATTAACATGAGTTACAAGACTTCTCTGACCAGTAGTAGTGAGCAAGGTGATAGCGTAATGCCGACTGGCAGTTGGGTATCATACTTATGGTGATTTTTCATGGTTATTTGTATTGTGGTTCTTTTGTACATTAGCCACACTAATAATTTGAACATAACATGTAACATTTATTGACCATGATGCAGGGAGACACAAGCATGACTCACAGGTAATTAAGCCACAAACATACAAGTTCACCAGTTCAAGTTGTTTTATTTTCATGAGTTCATGTTTTTTAGGTAAACTGTGAATTGGCCAGGTTACTCAGGAAATGCTAATGCAAGCCAAGCCTGGGGTTAGTTTTATTTTTCTGGCATTACCAATGCTAATACTAATATGATTACTAATGCAATACTAATGACCGTCACACATTGGGCATTACAGCAGATACATGGCGAGACATAATGTGTTGACGCTGCAATCTTCCCCACTGATACACACCTTCCCAAATTTTGGTCACCATGCATCTATAGGTCATGATGACCAACATTCCTAAACCTATCCATTACTTTTGTAAACTGTGGTTGTCAAAGTTGAAAATTCAGACATCTCATTTCAGTCAGCCTACGCCTCAACATTTGATTCCAATCATTAGTTATTCATAGATTTAGCCAGTAATAATATATTTAGCCAGAATCATCTGTCATGTCAAAAATGTTGGTCATGTCAAAAATCATATCACACAAAACTTATTAAGCCTATTGTATAGGTATGCTGAATGCTTGCCATTTATTATAGCTTATTCAATTGCCTCTTGCAAACGCTAATGTGACCAATGTGACCAGTGAACAGTGACTTCTTCTGGAACAAACATTATCAGTTGTCTGCAGCTGGTGAGTGAAATTGGTAGGAAAATGTGTTCATGCCAAGCTGCAGTTAAGAGTGGATGAAAGCTGAACAAATCTGGATATTGGGAGCAACACTGTGATGTAAGGCCAATGTAAGATACAGTTGAAGCTATGAGCGAGGCCTTGAAGACAAGTGTCGCCATGGACCTGTGTGTTGAATGAGATCATCATTGAGTTTTCACTGAATTAAGGCAAATTGTGGAATTTTCAAGGCACTTTTTTCTGACATCTATACTGACTGCTGATCAATAAAGGTGTCAGTGTCTGAGTTTGTGTGTTTTGGTGGCGTGGCTGAACACATCAATTTGTTGTCAGTGAACTTCCTATTAGATAAGCCATCTGTCATCATGACATGTCATGACGTGTCATCATGACGTGTCATCATGACGTGTCATCATGACGTGTCATCATCTTAGCTTCTCATCTGTCTTATGTGCTGCCATCTATACACTAGACTGTTTCACACTAACCACAATTAGATCAGTAAATACGCATGATTCATGCCATAGCCCATATGAGTCCGTAATGGATTGGATTAATATTTCATACATTGCATCATGCAGTGGCGTACCGAGTATCAGGTCATGCAGGTCATGCCCTGGTCCTTTGGACCCGAGGCGCCCATGCAAAGCTGGCGCTCCTCCGATCGGTCACGACGACCCTCTGGCCAGTGACGGCGCCACTCCGGCCAGTGAGGACGCTCCCCGGCCAGTAACGGCACTTTTGCGGCCAGTGACGGCGCCCACGGCCACTGCGCCCCGGCCAGTGAGGGCGGCGCCTCTCCGGCCCGTGACAGCACCCCTCCAGCCAGCGACGGCGCCCCTCCGACTCCGACTAGTGACTGTCCCTCTTCGGCGAGTGACGGCGCCCCTCCGGCCAGTGACTGCATGGTGCATGGTGCATGGTGCATGGTGCTGCATGGTGACTGGTTCTGCATGGTGCGGAAGGAGAGGCGGTCGAATTCGCCGGATTTAATACGTAAACACAATCGACAAACAATGCTTTGGCCGACCTCAAATGAAGATGCGGGCAATAGTCTCGACGGTGGCAGGTTACAGGCACGGATCCAGGATTTCAGTCAGGGGGGGGGGGCGACATACAAGAAGTTGCGCCCTACGGGTGCGTTTGTATGGCACGACATGGGCGGGACCCGGGGGGGGGGGGGGGGGGCAGCTCCCTCTGTCTGGATCCGGGCCTGGATTACATGTATATATAAAGTAAATCTGTCTCGCATCGTTTTGTGTTGCGTGCTGGTAAGTGGCAACATGTCCGATTCATTTTTGAGACGAGGATTTCTGTTGATGGTTCTATCGGCATTATCGCCATGACTGTTCACATGCAATAGAAAGCGTATTATTAATTTGATTTACTAGTAATGTATAAATTAAATAAGAACAAAAAACGAGAATCACGCGAACTTTTCACTAAACCCACATACGTGGGGGCTTTAAATTCTCACACCGGATACGTGGGCTCGATAATGGCAGCTCTAATGGCTTTCGCCTGGGTCCAGAAAATATTTGTTATTTATGTTCTCAGAAACTATATTTTAACAATTATTTATTTTACAAATATTTTTTATATTTTTATGATTCCAATTTCAATAATGGCATTAAAAACAAATGTTTATTATAATACTTTCAATACACTTCAATTTTTAAAACACCCTTGATTGTTCACGCCATCAACGCAAACTGCGCCGGCGTAAACAACTCCGTCGGCACCTTGGTGAAACGGACT
The DNA here is from genome assembly GCA_036785665.1 of Chirona hameri. Lineage (NCBI taxonomy): Eukaryota > Metazoa > Arthropoda > Thecostraca > Balanomorpha > Balanidae > Chirona > Chirona hameri. The sequence continues at coordinate 17,117 of JAXIVJ010015997.1, forward strand.
AATTTACGGTGCGTAGCTTTTGATGGCGTAGCTCACGCATTTCGTAAGTTACGCCAAAAGCTTTATGAAACGAGGCCCTGGTTGCAGGCTACATACAGCCTGCAACCAATCTGCTAATATCTCTTAAAGGCAATAAATAGTTCACCTTGGATTTTTTCTCTCTTCCAAGCACGATTTGATTATATTGCGAAATAAATGTATTTTTATATTGCCAAACATGACCATACAACGCGCCGATTCAGGACAGAAGGTCGTAAATTATTAATTGTATCAAAACTATATACATACTCTCTGAGTCCGGGTCCTCACGTCACGCGAATGAGAAGAAAAAAATGGCTCAGCCAATCAGATTTGAAAGTAGTCGTGTAAGGATAGACTCGCATTAGAGAAGTGCCAACCGGCGGCCGGCGGTTCGCTTGCTAGCACAGTATGCAAGCTGATTGGCTGATTGTAATAGCCTCTGCCCAGGCTATCGTAAGCACCGTATTCCTTCGCCAAAAAAAATCGAATATATTCGGCTGGAGTCTTTTCAGTCAAGACAACTTGCAGGTAGAGGTTTCCCAACACAGGCTACAAAACTGCTATCTCAGTTCAAACCCCCCCTGGTGAGTTGAACTGTTTCCTTTGACCCTCGCCCATGCAGCGTCCGATCAGTGCGTGACCGTGCAGGGGGGGGGGGGGGGGAGGGGGGGTATAACACCTAGCGTTTCGCCCCTAATTGGGCTAGAGCTTCGATTAAAAAACGAGCGTGTTGCTTGTCACGAGAGGAAGCCATTGCCACCCGATGTTAAGGTCCTAGGTCATTAGGTGACCTCAGCTCATGTCAATGACCCGTGGCCTGAATGTCAATGACCCAAAAGTCAACCAAATTGTAAATGTGTATAAATTGAGTTTAATCGAGCTAGAATCGCGAATGAGCATATCATTATGATAAATGGGTGCCAAATTTGAAATCAGCATCACAAAATGTCCTTGAAACTGCCAAATTCCAAAAAGGTCATGTCAGGTCATTTGAGGTCAGTGACCTCGGTTGATCTGTGGGGGCGCAGACCCCAGTGGAACATATAATTATGTAAATTGGATCCCATATTTGAAATCAGCGTCACAAAATGTCTTAAAAACTGCCAGAAGCCAAAAAAGTAATATGATGTCATCAGAGGTGTGACCTCGGTTGACCTCTGGAATGGTCAATCGAGGTCACAATCTCAATGGAAACTACAACTGTCACCTGGAAACACCTGTGCATATGCTCCTGAACAACAAACACTCGGCAACTGCACAAGTTTCAAGGATCAATACTACGGGACGCCAGTTGCGCCTGACATGACCTTGCAAAACAGGTCATAGGTCACGGGTCATGTGACCTACAAGTTAAAATTTGCAGAATGTTTCAAATTGTTCAACAGTACGGTACTGAACGTTTCATCGCAATCGGTTGATATTTACGCGAGTTATTCCCGAAAAACCGAGGGGGTGGCATCCACCCCCCCCCCCCCCCCCCTCTGCACGTGCACTGACGAGGGTTAAAGGGAAATAATGACCTTTTTATTTTGTTAGCAACAATTTCTTAGGCTACCGCTATGGTTTTAAAATTATTTTATTTAAATTTAAGAATTAAATAAAATTATTCCCAAATTCGAAGTTGTAATTTTGGGAAAAATACAAAACAAGTACCTTGTGTACTTCATGAAGGTCATTGACAAATTCGCCCTTCCCTACCATTGTTTACATCGATTGCGGCATTTTTGGAGGCTCTGTGACATTTCCGATCAAACTGAGCGCTGCTCGGACACACGCTAGTAGCGCTTTCGTTCTCCATGGCAACCAGGCGTCAGCCAATCAAAAGCCAGAAAGGGATTACGTTCTGGCTTTTCATTGGCTCACGCCTGGTTGCCATGGAGAACGAAAGCGCTACTAGCAACAACTCGCCACAATGCTTAAGTGCGCCGAGAAGCATGACAATGCTTTGTAAACAAATCGCCGACGCTAAATAGGTCGCCGTCGATGTGCATCGATGAGCTTCCGATTTAATTGCCAGTTTTGTGTTATTGTTTGTTAGTTTTTTGGGGACAAATTATTATTTTGCATGATAATATAAAGCATAGTGTTATATACAGCCACAGACAAATTATACAATACTCCTAATGTTGAAAACAAATGAATTTATTTTCAAAAATTGAGGGTCGCAACTACTAACTATGCCACCGATAATAACTGTGCATCGATGAGCTTCCGATTGTATTGCCACTTTTTCCAATCGCTGTTAGTTTTAGAAGATCGCCGGGCATATAATCACAACAAGCAGAACGCACAATATATTTTCCACTCCATTGCGTACAAAAACAATACGGGAAAAGCCCGGAGTTTGATGAGGACCAAAAGTACTTGCAAGTACCGGTCGTTAAAAGTGTGGAACGCTTATCAACTTTAACTTGAAATATCTTTCGGTAGGAAAGTTTTCATGCAAAATGTGATGAATTTACAATATATTTTGGTCTCGTCTGGCGATTTCAAGTGCTAACCCCATTTTTGTGGAAAAAGGTCATTATTTCCCTTTAAAGGAAATGTTTCACCTTTCTGAAAGTTTCGTTTCGTTTCGTTTATTAAGGATTCGTCCACGTAGTGGGTATTATGAACCCTGTACATTGTAGGTAAGGGTGACAGACATTTACTCATACACTATGGGAACGGTCACGGTCACGATGCATGTGAAAAACAACACGGACATCCGATTGTAATTCATGTTGGCTGACAAATGGCACGCAGGAACGCCCCGCGACTCCGCACCTCGGTAATGTTAGCTGGGAGAGAATTCCACGCACGCGCGGCCCTATATGCGAAGCTTCTCTGCGTGGCTGACAGGCGACATCTTTCCAGCTGCAGCTCTCCCGCGGCTACAGCTCTCGTTTCCCTCTGGGAAAACTGGGATCGTTTGACAAAAAGAGCTCTCAGGGCTGGCGGGCAGTTGTGGTCATGAAGCGCACTAAACACTTTGAGGCAGTCTCGCTGATGCACCATCTCCCTCGCACTCAGCCACCCTAACGAGATGAGGACAGGTGAGATGTGCTCACTGCGCCGCACCCCAGAGACAAGTCTCGCCGCAAAGTTGATAGTTTTCTGAATCCGTGACAGATGGCATTGGGCGGCCCCGCCCCAAACGGAGAGACAGTACAAAATGTGGGGGAAAACGTGAGCCTGTACCAGGAGCTCAAGGGCTTTGGGTGTGAAATAGTGGCGAATTTTGTTGAGGGATATAAGGATAGCGTTGCATCTGCGAACCACCGTCGATATATGTGGCTCCCAGGTCAGACCTGGGTCCAGGACCATGCCCAGGACCTTCACGGTGGAACATGGCGGGATGCGTGAGCGTGATAAGGTGATGTGGAAGCTCGATGTCTTTTTTATGGAAGATTTTGTACCAAAGATGATGAAATGGGTTTTGTCAGGGTTCATTTTGAGACAGTTGGACAGAAACCAATCTTGAAGGTGTATGATGGACTCTTCGACGCGGGCCTTCAGGTGTGATAAGTTGATGACATCGAGAGGGGAGTGGTCCAGGAGTTGAGTGTCATCGGCATAGGACAGGAGTCGGCCATGGGGAAGGAATGCGGACATGTCGTTGATGAAGATAAGGAAGAGGATGGGTCCGACTATGGAGCCCTGGGCGACGCCGTGGGTCAATGGGAGAATTAGGTCTGATCCGCCCGCTACCATCTGTTTCCGGTCTTGCAGATAGCTGCGGAACCAGTCTGAGCACACCCCGTACCATTCTAGCTTGTCCAAGAGGACGCCATGATCGACGCTGTCAAAAGCTTTACTTAGGTCGAGCGTCGTCAGCGACGCTATTTCACCTGCGTCGATAATCTTTGAGATCCACTCCACTGCGTCGATCAGGGCGTCCTCCGCGGAATGACGGGGTCGGTAAGCATATTGAAATTGAGACAGTATATGGTTTTCCTGTAGATATGACGTGAGTTGCATGCAGACAGCCTTTTCCGTGATTTTTGACAAAACAGACAGGATAGAGATAGGCCGGAAGTTATTCAAATCGGATCGGTCTCCAGACTTGTGAATAGGTACAACGCGAGCTATTTTCCAGGCATTAGGAAACGTGCATGTGGTTACAGATTTGTTGACGATATTAAGAAGGTGAGGCCCAATAACAGCAAAACACCTTTTCACTGCATGGAGAGGGACGCCATCGATACCGACTGCCCTTGACGAGCTCATGCGTTTAATGGCCTTCGAGAGTTCTGGCAGGGTTACAGGGCGTAGTGCGAGGGCTGATGAGCACACACGGGGAGGCCTCGGTCCGTGCGAGCCCGAAACGGTGGTGCGCCCCACCTCCGCGGCGATGCGTGACCCCACGGACGCAAAATGCTCATTGAATGCGTCAGCCCGGTCACTGACGTCATCGTCACCCAAAGCGGGGCCCCGTGATGGTTGGACAGCAAAACTTTTCAGACGACTCCAAAAAGATTGTCTGTCAGATAAAAGAGAGTCACACAGGAAGTCGCGACGGGCACGAGTGAGCTGGCTTTTCACAGTGTTGCGCCGCCGCTGGTATTCACAGCGACTTTCTGGGGTTCTGGTGCGCTCCCAGGTTCGCCGGGCCTCGTCGCGGTCCTCCATCGCCGACGTCAGCTCGGGATTGTCGCGCAGCCACGGACACGCCGGTCGGCGCCGTCTCACCGTGACGAGCGGGCAGTGCTCGTCGACCACTGCGTCCCAGACCGCCATGAATGCCGTCAGCTTCTCGTCAGCTGTCCGTGCGTTGTAGAGTGGACCCCAGTCAGCTGTCAGAAGGCTCAGGCACATGGCGTCCCAGTCGACACGCTCCCAGCGCCTCCTTATGACCGGCGGCGGGGGCGCTGTCTGCGCACCCCGGCTCTGAGGAGTACCGGCTGGTGGTCGGCGATTTGATCCTGGAGCACAACGACAGATTCAGGTGAGTCGGTCAGGTTGGTTATGACCAGGTCCAGCATCGTGGGTGTCGGGTGGAGGTGCGTTGGCTCACGCACCAGCTGCGTGAGGTCCAGGTCGCTCAGGATCCGCTGGAGGCCCCGTGCACCTGGGCAGTCCTGTTGTAGCAGATTGATGTTGAAGTCGCCCATGACGACGACCGGCTTGCCAGTGGAGACCGCGTCCCCCAGCTGCCGGTCGATCATCTCGAGCGCTCCGGGCACCGAAGTGGCGGGGGGTCGGTAGATTACCCCGACCACCACTGTGCGGCACCCTGCACCGCTGACGGGACAGCCAGAGCGACTCCAGGTTGGGGTCGGAGCCGCCGATATGCAGTTTTGTCACGCGGAGGTTGTCTCTCGTCAAGATTGCGACGCCTCCGCCTCGCGCCTTGACCCGCGCGCCGGGCTGGCTTGTGCGGTCACATCTGATTATGCTATATCCGGGGAAAACCAGCACTCGGGTCAGGACACTCGGCTTCAGCCACGTCTCGGACACGGACAAAATGTCAATATTATGTTGTTGGAGCAGGAGGTTGATTTCATCCATTCTTGGTGCTAGGGAGCGGGTGTTGGCATGTCCGAAGCTGTACGTCGATGCTGATGATGTACGTCGTCGATTCGGTTGGTACGTCGATTCCGGCTGTGTAGCCGCCGCCCGGCGGGTCTGACGCAGGGTCAGCCGAGGCGGCTGCACCAGGCAGCGGGTGGCGGGGCCAGCCGGCTCCGGGACGACCGGCGGGGGCCCCATCCCATGCCTGTCGTTCAAGTTTGGCAGACGGCACCCTACACGGACGGGGATCGCGGCCCCGGTGCCTCGCTGACGGCCGTCGGTGTCGCCGGCGCCCGCCAACCCCGGTCCGCCTGACCGGACTCTATCACTCGACCGGGTTTGGGCTGGTGGATTCTCCCCTATGCCAGGGGCGGGTCCAGGGCCCGCCAGGGGGATTAAAGCGCGGTCGTAGTCCTGGCGACGCTGATGTTCCGCGTTTCTTGCCCGATGTCGACGCGCTTGGACTATCCGACCGGCTCTTCTCCCCCGGCAGTGCCGCCTTACTCCGCCTCTGTCCGCCCCTTGGGCGGCGGGTGGGTGATGGATGGCCATGGGGGCTGAGTCCGGCGGGGACCCGGCACGGTCTCGCAGAGTGTCGGCGACGACGGTAGAGCGTGGAGCGGTAGAAGTCGAGGCGGCAAGGTGATAGGTGCGTTGGTCTCTTCGGAAACCGGTAGAATGCCGGCCAGTCCAGCGTGGGTCATGACTATGGCTATTTAAAATACTGGGCGAGTATAAATAGCTATGATCACTACGAAAGAAGGCTCGAAAAATCTTCAAACGGTCCGAAAACACCACTTCTTGAGATGAGACAAAACCTGCAGTTGGCCGAAACTTAATTACACGCGAAAACACAGCACAACGGAGGAGCGACGCGAGGGGCGGCTGCCGGTAGGAGGCGCCGAGCCCGGGGCCTCCTACCGGCAGCCAGTTGTCAAGTTGTCAAATATACGCTGGTTGTAGTCGAAAATATGAAGTAAGTGCTGCTGAAAACGATGGTGATATTTTTCTCTCGAAGTCACTTAACTGTATACAAATTAAGTTTTTTTTTTAAATTTGGGATGATGTCATTATTGAGCTATAGAGAGCTATAGAGAAACCCTTAACGCCGCCATTTGGCAGCACAATCGTTTCAGACAATTCTGGCGATTTAAATACAAACATTGTGGAACTGTGTCTTCTCCCGCAGAGAACACACTGACGAGTGCGAGGCATTGCGATAGCTCAATATTAGTTTTTAAAACAACAATAAATCCATAACTGAGACTTCAAACAACGTGAAAAACTTTAACTTGGACCGCAACCTTTCGCGTTGGCCGTTGTGTACATCGTACTCGCCAAGGTTCGAGAAATACAGGTCGTCTGACTTCCATGACCAACAATCTTGAAGTGTCTTGTCAGCCAATCAGCGGCGGCATTACCATAGACCCCATTTGGAAAATTCGAAATTCAATTGCTTAAAAACAGATAGTTTTGGGGAAAATGACCTTGATAATTTAGACTTTCAATAACGGCCAAATATAATGGCTATCTCATTAAAAACCAATACAAAGGTGAAACATTCCCTTTAAACCATTTGTCGGAATCGTTTTAAATTTTGCGTGCTGGTTGTAGCCTGCAACCAGCACGCACAATTTCAAACGATTCCGACAAATGGTTTTAGAGATATTAGCGATTATCTGACTCGGCCATTGATCTCTATTATAACTAGATGGCCGACTACTGCGCTCAGGCCGTTCCCGACAGCAATTCACTAGCGAGGCAAAAATGTTCTTCTTCTAAAGTTAACACTAAACCCTACGACGAAGTTTGTAGTGTCTTGAAACTAAGGGCATCTTAGGTATTTCTTTGCAAGATATTTCATATTTTAATACAATTTTGTATTCAGAATAAGACAGGCTATCTATTGAATGCAAAAGTAAGACATGTTTTTCAGTTTTTCAGCTGATAAGTGGTGCTGAAGTGGAGGTGTGTCGGAGCCTCAACTTTAGAATAGTCACGTGACTTCGCCTTTTGGCCTCTTTACCGTGGCGCGCTCACGACGTGAACTCGCGCGCGCGTGGTGGCTGCGTGTAAAACCTGAGGCAAGATTCGCTGTGAGGGGCTTGGTGCTGTGTCAGATTATATCAGTATTCAATTGCAATGCTTGCAATGCTTTAGTCTCATCTCATTGAGAGCTTTCGATTGCCGCCCGTTTACCCCCCCCCCCCCCCCCCCCCCCCGTCAATGGCGTTCTGCTGAGACCCCAGTCAATGCCGGTTTAGTTGCCGGTGTCGGTTTGATCTGCGCGCTTGCAGTCAAAACTGCGAAATTGGGCATGTTTAGTGGGATGTAGTCACACTATCGTATGCAAATTTTCCGTCGACCCATGATCGTAATAGAGTGCAAGACCTTAACTAGGGGGGAAATATACGTATGACCGGAACGACCGTAGTCATGGTTTTCAGAAACTTCCTTGCAGCTATTCGGTTGAAGTCGCTATGGCCTTGGGTCGAAGTGACTAAAAGCATGCGCACAAAAAACGTTCATGTCTTAAAACTATCTGCCGGTGTTTCCTTTCAGCAAACACAAAGCGTGCGTAAACAACACAGGGCACATTAACGCCATAATATGCCCCTTTCTGCTACCGAAATTGCATTTAAATTGCTGTCAACTTCCCTCAAGAAAAGTACAAATATTGTCCTGATCCTTTCAATTATTCCATTGCACTGATACGAACATCCTAACATCGAGGATTTATCAGAACACACGTATGTAATATGCACCGCGAAGCGGCGCGTTTTTTGTCTCTAAATTTCTCACCATTTCGCATAAAATAGGTCAGTTTTAAGTAATTTGATGTGGGCACCAGGGCATTGGTGCCCCGCCTCCCCCTCCTGGATGCAAGGGGAACGGTGCCCGGTGCCCCCCCCCCCCCCCCAGTTTCACCGCCTATGGATGCGAATCCCGACTCCCTCAGGGCGACCTCAGGCGGCCGGAGTGCCCCCTCCGGCGGTCAGAGATCCCCTCAGGCGGCTAGAGCGCCCCCTCAGGCGGCTAGAGTGCCCCCTCAGGTGGCTAGAGTGCCCCCTCAGGCGGCTAGAGTGCCCCCTCAGGCGGCCAGAGAACCCCCTCAGGCGGCCAGAGGGCCCCTTCAGGCGGCCAGAGGACCCCCTCAGGCGGACAGAGTACCCCTCAGGCGTCCAAAGGGCCCCCTCAGGCGGCCAGAGGACCCCCTCAGGCGGTCAGAGTGCACCTCATTCGAGGCTCAAGGGGGGAGGCATGGCCCCCTGCCCCCCCCCCCCCCCTCTGGATCCGCCACTGGCGCGTGCCGCGTCAGGTGTGTGCAAAGTATTTTGTTCCAAAACACTTTGCACACCTCTCACGCGCCACGCGCAGTGGTAGTCGCCCACGCGAGTCGGCACTGGTCTCAAACAGGGTAGGGTGGATGGGGCTACTCAGCAAAGAATCGGACGTGCGGTTGCAGAGATATGAGCTTCTCCACAAGCTGGCGGGCATGGCATGCAGATTTACAATATACACTTCGGAAATAGGCGGGGCCGTTCGACCCGGTTTGACTGTTTTGCGGTCTGCACGCTTTCGTTTGTCAGATAATTCCTTCTTGGATATTTGTTTCGAAGCAATAATTTTACCAGCATTCTTCGCCTAAAGCCCCGTTGCATCCAACGAAACCATTTAAAATGTTAAGGATCGGCTCATTTGTTTTATTTTAGGCCTTATTTTTAGCGAATTTAACATGGGGGGCAATGGGCGGTCGGACGCTTTTGCCTCGGTATAGATAGCGCTAGTGTCGCCCGGCGGGAACGGGCAGCGAGCGGCCGGCCGTACGGCAGTCGGCTGTCTAGTTATATTATAGGTCAATGGACTCGGCACAACTACTATTACTTTTGCAGTGACCTGTGCATTTTATCTTCCCGTGTCTGACTGTAACTCTGTATACTGTATGCCTGACCCTGTCGGTATGCCTGACCCTGACCCTGTCTGTGTCCGTGCCTTTATCTGACCGTGTTTCGAACCCCGCCGTCAGACGGTGGCGGCGGCGGCGCTGAAGCTCTCGTCGACGCCCAGTATCAGCATCACTCCCGTGCCGCGGCCGAGCCTGCCGCCCAGCGTGCCGGCCATCCTCCGCTCCTCCGCCACACCCGGGTCACAGCTCTCCATCACTAAGGGCACCGTCGGCGGCGGCCGGCCGGACGCCGCCGCACTCAGCAAGGGCGCGTTCGTTATCTGCGAGATCTGCGACGGATACATCAAGGTATGACACTGATGAGAAATGGGCAGTGGGCAGATGGAAGGGCTGACACTGTATATTCATGGGCGAGGCCAATGCCATTAAAGTTCGTCATGGCCGTGACGTGTAGCGTCGAGTCCATGACGAACTTTCATCATTGGAAGAGCCCATGAATTGATTTATCATGCAACTCAACAATTTAATTCATCTTTTTCTAAAGTTCAAAAGCCTCGCCCATAATAAAGTAAGCATCCAGCGATCCAATGAGGATCACCCACTTTGAGGTCATTGAACAGCCCATGATCACATCCAAGTGCCCATGACGAGATTTGATCATTGGCAGTTACAGATGAACACGAGTCGCTATCTTTCAGTTCCATGATAAACGATTTTCGCGATACATCGTATATTGGATCAAACCACTGAACGCTATAACATGGAACGCGCATTGGCCGGAAGACTGGTCTAATGCCGGCCGCCATCTTGCCGGTACCAAAAAGGCGACCAGGCGCGCGGCCGCCCGCGTTAAAAGATGGGGAGGCGGGTACACCGGCTGACATTTTACAATCTATTGAGCGAACTACTTGTGGTAGCGCAATATGACTACCACTACAACGGTCCAAATTGAATGGAGAATGATTCTAGGTGTTCATACCTTTTTCGTGAAAAAATGCTAAAACAAAATTATCAACACCTATAATCATTCTCCATTCAATTTGGAACGTTGTAGTGGTAGTCATATTGCGCTACCACAAGTAGTTCCCTCTATATATTGTCAAATGTCAGCCGGGGTACCCGCCTCCAGTGTCAGAAAAGTGGCCTGTTTCTCCATTTTTATGAACTTGGAAGTTTTGTTCCGTGAAAACTTTGACTGTAAATCATTTTTTTTTTGTCTGCGGGTGCAAATGGCTGACGAGCACAACATATAGACTGAGACTTGACTTTCCGAACAATGGCCGGAACGTGAGAGTGGTGCGACACATTGTCAAAATATATCGTAAGGCGGAACCTCCAAATTCTCAACATCCGAAATTTCAGCAGTGATTTAGGGAAGGAGAACTGGTAATTTTCTAAAAAAAAATAAACCAAAAACTTTGTAAAACCTCCCATTTTTGTTTTGCGTATTCAGGTTACAACCCCGCCACCTATACCATCGTCATCGGGGCCATGGATAACCCCGGTACACTAGAAACACGTTATGCCAAAGACTGCAGTACTTTAAACTGAGACTTGAGTCCAGTTTCCCCCATTACGCATACGCAACGATACAAGGTACCTTTTTAACCCTCGCCCTACGGGAGATTTTTTTCACCTTCGCCCTACAGGCCTGACAGGCTTAACTTCCAAACCAGTTAACTTCCAAACCAAGCAACTTAGAGAAATGCGGTAAGAACCAGCATGTTGCCTGTCATGAGAGGAGTCTCACAGTTTGCGATTTTTAGGTTTCAGGTCAACGGGTGACCTTCCAGGTCAAGTGAATGACCTCGGATTTACCATGTCCAGAACAGCGATTTTGCTCTTCAGAAAACCTCAAAATTAGAAATTGATGAATGTAAATAAAAATACATGTTCCTAGACCAGTTTTGGCTCAGAAATACAGAAAAGGTCATTATTTGTTCGTATCTTGTCCAAAAAAAGTCAAAAAATTACTTCATCAGTTTCCTACACTTCGGGAGCCATCACTCTCAAAAATGAAGATATTACTTTGAAATTTGGTATGGGTATTGTCCATGCTCAGTTCTCTCACATATTCCGGTTTTTCTAACATCTTTGAAAATTTTGATTTTGTGGGTATTTAAACAAACAAACAGTTTTTTATATTTATTTTAGGGGTCAAAAACCTTTTTTTACAATTAGAGATTGCCATTTTAAAGATAATGCCATTTTGTATCTTTGGTGAATTGCGTTTGCAATTTCCTCTAAAACTCTGTTTTCTACAATTTTTCAAATATTTATCGTTTTTCCACCAACATGACGTCATCAAAACATGATTATCTCCCAAACTACTTAACCAATTTCAATTAAATTTATACAGCATACGTATAATTGTTTAAACTCGGCTACCAACAATGTCGGCAAGATGCGCCGCATGTGTAATAAGTTATTCAAGAAAAACCTCAGGGGGGGGGCTGTCAGGACTCCGCCCCCCCCCCCCCCCCCGTAGGGCGAGGGTTAACATACGACCCGGGAGTCTCGGTTCCCGTCTGATGCCAAGGCCCAAGACCATATCTGTACAGGAAATACGACTGACGATTCATCAACTTTCCACATCATAATATAGGCACATATTGGCATATATGAAAATAGGTTGTGTAGAAACGCGTATCAAAAATTACGCAATAAATACTGGTATATGCATTACAAAATTTGTTCCGCCGCTGGCGAAACATTTGTTCCGCGAACTTAGATCGTATCACCACTTTTATGACACTGCCCGCCTCCCCATCCTTTAAAGGGATTATACGGGTTTTTCCCAGAATAATTGAGTGACATAGTAAAACGTACTTATAAAGGTGGTAGAAGTCCCACGGTAGCCACATTTTTCTGGAAATTACCTCTTCTGCACGTAGGGACATTCCAAAGTGCGCGGTGATGCCACCGCGTATTTTCTGGAGGACCGGCTGAGGCAGAGCTAGTCATCTCTTTTATGCTAATAAAAACACCTCACGTATGGCATATTTCCGGTAAAATAAGCAATATTTGAAAGAAAATAAACTTGTTTTGTTCCAACGACAGCAGCAGTTACCTAGTTTTCCCATACAATTATATATTTTTCATAAATTTTCATGCCAAAAAAATTAATACGCCACCTCCAAATTCTCAACGCTTAAGGCCAGAGAAAAGAAAACCACAAAAACACAAAACCTCAAAACCTCAACGAACAGTATGTAGAACCTCAACGAACAGTATGTAGTAATACAAAGTCCCGTCAGTTTTGAATTGCATAATAATTTTGTGATCCAGTGTAGGACTTGCAGATAATTCAAACTCTAACATTGATCTTAAGATAAAGGTGGTTGGACAGTGGTGCCGATCAAGTACTCGTATCTGATACTAGTCTCGAATAACGCCAAGTTTTAACGCTGATAATTTCTGAATAATGGACTAAATGAGCCATTGAGGTCCCTGTTATATGTCTTAAACGTGTTTAAAGCTCATACAACTGCAAAAGAGTGCATTTACTTTCAGGACGGGAAACCCGTATAATCCCTT
>JAXIVJ010015998.1:0-20000 GCA_036785665.1 Chirona hameri
TCAATTCATTATCAATCAATATCTTGTCCAAATATTATGCACAATAGTTAGGTATGTTTGTTTATTATGTTAGGTATGTTGGCTACGCTTGTTATTTAGCAATAGTATTCACTAGAGGTTCGCCAGCTATCCGTACTAGGCGGAGATCCAAAATCGGAGGCCACCCACGAACGCACGTGCCGACTGACTTCGATTCCGACTCATGCGAACTACCCCAAACTCATACATTTGCCTGTTCACAAATCTCAGATCGATTGTTCCAGCAGTTTCCGAGATCTGAAAGCGGCAGTCGCACGTGCGCACGTGCCAACAGAAACATGATTTGTTGATTGCAATGTTGCTAGTACCCACGCATGAAGCCATACACCAAATTGCAAGTCAATCTAGCCACTACTTTGGGAGACATTGACCGCCAAATGTGTGTGTGTGTTGTGGGGGGGGGGGGGGGGGGGCACTAATCTACACCCATTTTGCACTTGCACGTGCTCACGCGCTTATCGATTGGATGGACGCCATGGGAGTGCCCAAAAGTGAAAGTTATTTCCATTTACTATTCACGCACCGTTGTTGGTACCCATAGGCATAGCTCGCACCGTCCTCGAAAACGAAGCTCCTAGCCATAGGCGTAGGAACAGGGGGGCATCCCCCCCCCCAACATTTGGATTTGAACATACGCCCTATGGGCGTTGCATGGCAAGAATCGACTTGAGAATGTCCCCCCCCCCCCCCCCCAACTTGAACATAGTTCCTGCGCCCCTGCTCCTAGCAGGGGGTCCCCATGAGGGTACCAAATTTACACCCTTCTCTACCCTTGTCACGTGTCTAACGCGCATATCGGTTGGGCGGGAGCCTTGAACGTGACAAATGTGGAAGCCAGTTTCATATTCTACCGCACACCAGTTTTGGTGCCCGTAGCTCGCATCGTTCTCGGATACGAATCTCCCAGGCGGAGGTCTCTACAATTTTTTCGATGCCGACCGTGCTGGCGCCACATGCAGCCCCAGCGCGACACCCGAACAAGAACGTGCCCTCCTATATCGTCTATCTTTTCACAAAGCGTGATGGAGCTGCGTCGAAAACGTATGACCTGCAGGCCCAGAAATCCTGAGTTCGGAGGTGTCTAACGGCTCGTGCCACGTGCACTTCGCACCCTTGAAAAGCCTAAAGCACAAATCCGCCTGACGTGTCTATACATTCCGATTTTTTTTGCGAATGCCACGCACGGTTTTCTCGCTTAGCCGCAGAAACCTTGTACAGACTCCAAGGACTGACAGACAGGCAGCCAGAAACGAAAAGCTAGCTACCAACTTAAGCCCCCTAGAATGAAATCTCCGGAATGCGAAGAAAACTAAAATGCTCAAGCATGTGACTTTCTTATAGGGGAGAGCGGGTCAAAATAAGATACCCGGGTAAACGGACAACCCGCTGTGTCTGTATGTTATAACTGGGCCCATTTAGAATCATTGAGTGAAAACTTGAGCCTCACCGAAAGTGTACTGAAATGCTGTTCACTAGACCTCTCTGTGGAAAGTCATCTTAAAGAAATAGTTCACCTTCGGAACATTTTTTCAGAACACGATTTTATTATAATTTCTTAATACAGTTTCTTTTTTCTTCTTAAAAATGGTTCTACATCGCGCCAATTCAGGACAAAAGGTTGTAAATTATTGATTTTATGGTGTGCGTTATTGGTCTGCGCATGCTCCATGGCAGTGCTGGCACTTTCAGACGGTACGGTACATCATATATGCGCCGTATTCCTTCGCTAAAAAGTCAAATATCTTCGGCTGGAGAGTCTTTTCAGCCAAGAAAAGTTACAGAAAAGGATTTCTCAACACGGGCTACAAACTGCTATTTCAGTTCAAAACCCATGTTGAAGGTGAACTATTTCCTTTAAAGGGACTGTCCCACCTTTTGTGAAAGTTGTCGAATCACACTTAATTGTATGTCTACATATCAGGCGAGGTCAGCTGAAACATGTTCGTGAACTTTTATTTCCCCCATTTTTTTTATCTTGGAAGATATTCAATTTTAGTTTTAAGCGGAAAGTTGGGTTGGTGACGTCATAGGATTTTTGTGTTGTAATGATAGGGAAATCCTTTGTGCTGTCAAATGTATAGCACAATTTTTTGTCGACATCTATTGCGCAGAAAAAGCGAACCACCCGGTGTCTAGATTGGCTTAGATTGGGCGAACCACCCGGGGATCGAGAAATGAAAGACGAAAATATGCCAAGGCTGACCTAAAACAAGTCGACTATCATTACCAGTTGGGTAAAGAGACGACGCTGTCGGTTTAGAGTCCCTATTCAAATACACAAGGTCTTATTTTTACAGATGTCAAAATCAAACTCGAATATCTTTTTGATTAGATCATTGTGGTAGTTTTAACTGCTACCATACTTAATTGCAACGCCAAGCCATCAAAATGGCTATCTCAACTCAAATATAATGTTAAGGTGGGATAGTCCCTTTAAATAAGAAGTGAGGAAAGCGCGCATGGATTGTTATTATTATGTTTACCGTTTTTCAAAGACAATTTACTCAAAGGACAAGGGTAATCATAGATGTCAACTGTTTTTCGATGGGGCGGCACATAAAGGCTCTCAGTGAGCATTGACAGATTTCCAGGCCCAGTAATTTTTCCAGGACAATAATCACGAGATGGTACCAATCAAGGCAAATGCTGGGAGAGGTTGATACTGATTTTGTGTGTATAAATATTGTTCGGTAAAGGCAAATAATGACCTTTTGATTTATTTATCTGCATTATGTTATTACACATGTATGGTATCAAATTGTTCGCATCTCAATTTAAAGTGTAATAACAACTTTTTCTATTTCTAAAATTACATTTTCGGAATTAAAAATATGTACTTATATATCGTGACGAACAGTTATAGACCATCACTATCTCCGGTTGGAATGTTTATTTGTAAACAAGTCATAGGTCCAGAAATGAAGTAAGTGCGCCAAGAAGCGTGACAACGTCCCTGATTGGTCAATGAAACATGTCGCCGACCAAGTCGCCGACAGGTCGCCGTTGGGTGTATAAGTGAACTTCCGATTTCATTGCCATTTTTGCATTGTTTCATGATTTTTTAAAAATATCGTTAGTGTGTTAGTTTACATAGTGTTAGCCTAGTGTGTATATACAGCCGGAGACAAAACAAAACAAAACTCCTAATGTTGAAAATACATGAACCAATGAAGAAAAAAAAATGAGGGCGCAACCACTAACTAGGCCGTCGTTTGGTGCATAAGTTAACCCTCGCCCGCGCAGAATCCGATCATGGCGTGACTGTGGCGGGGGGGGGGGGGGTACAACCCCCCCTAGCGTGTCGCCCCTAATTGGGCTAGAGCTTAGATTAAAAAAACGAGCGTGTTGCCTGTCACGAGAGGAAGACATTGATACCCGATTTTAAAGCCTAGGTCATTAGGTGACCTCTGAGGTCATGTCAATGACCCAAAAATCAACCAAATTGTAAATGCGTATAAATTGAATTTAATCGAGCTAGAATCGTGAATGAGCATATACTTATACTAAATGGGTGCCAAATTTGAAATCAGCGTCACTAAATGTCCTAGAAACTGCCAAATTCCAAAAAGTCAGGTCATGTCAGGTCATTTAAGGTCAGGGCCTCGGTTGACCTGTGGGGGTGCATGACCCCAGTGGAACATATAATTATGTAAAATGGATCCCATATTTGAAATCGCGTCACAAAATGTCCTAGAAACTGCCAGAAGCCAAAAAAGTAATATGAGGTAATCGGGAGTCAGTGTCCTCGGTTGACCTCTGAAAAGGTCAATCGAGGGTCACAATCTCAATAGAACCACAACTGTCACCTGGAAACACCTGTGCATATGCTCCTGAACAACAAACACTATGAAACTGCACAAGTTACAAGGATCAATACTACGGGACGCCAGTTGCGCCTGACATGCCCTTTAAAAACAGGTCAAAGGTCACGGGTCATGTGACTTACAACTTATTTTTTTCTTCAGAATATGTCAAATTGTTCACAAGTAGGATACCGAAAGTTTCATCGCAATCAGTCGATGTTACGCGAGTTATTCCCAAAGAACCGAGGGGTGGGGGGGAGGGGAGGGGGTGGGGGGAGGGGGAGGGGTGGGGGGGGGGGGGGCATCCACCCCCCCCTGCACTGGCGAGAGTTAAAAAGGGAAAAGTCCACCTTGGTCTGGTAAAACCAATTTGGTATAAACCAGCCATCTGCTATGGAATAATCCACCTTGGTCTGGTATACACCATTCTGGTACAAACCAGTTATATAATATAGAACCATAACCATATATAACAGTTTGTACCATTCTGGTACAAACCCAGGTCTGGTATACACCATTCTGGTACAAACCAGTTATAAACCATGGCGGGTCGTTCGAAAATCTGCTCTAGAGCCGTTTGAGGTAGAGTTGTGGGATAAACGAACCGTGGATCATATGATTTCTATATCTAAGCTACAATTCTGCTATCTCGGTTCAAAGCCTCATGTTAAAGGGATTATACGTTTTTTTCCCAGAATAATTGAGTTACATAGTAAAACGTACTTATAAAGGTGGTAGAAGTCCCAGCGGTAGCCACATTTTTCTGGAAATGACCTCTTCTGCACGTAAGGACATTCCAAAGTGCGCGGTGATGCCACCGCGTATTTTCTGCAGACCGTCTGAGGCAGAGCCATTCATCTCTTTTATGCTATAAAAACACCTCACTTATGGCATATTTCGTAAAATAAGCAATATTTGAAAGAAAATAAACTTGTTTTGTTACAACGCACCAGCAGTTACCTAGTTTCCCCATAAAATTATATATTTTTCATGGAATTTTCATGCCAAAAAAATAATATACCACCACCAAATTCTCAACGCTAACAACACAAAACCTCAACGAACGGTGTGTAGTAATACAAAGTCCCGTCAGTTTTGAATTGCATAATAATTTTGTGATCCAGTGTAGGACTTTCAGATAATTCAAAACTCTAAAATTGATCTTAAGATAAAAGTGGTGGACAGTATAGTGCCGATCAAGTACTCATTATCTGATACTAGTCTCGAAAAACGCCCAAGTTTAACGCTGATAATTGCTGAAATAATGGACTAAATGAGCATTGAGGTCCTCTGTTATATGTCTTAAACGTGTTTCAAAGCTCATACAACTGCAAAAGAGTGCATTTACTTGCAGGACGGAACCCGTATAATCCCTTTAAGGTGGACCCTTTTAAACCAGATGGCTGGTTTATACCAGATTTTAATTATTTTAGCATTTAGTCCGAATGTTTTTTGAATGGATGGATTTCCGAGGTCAGACCCCGCGCTAAGCATAGCTTGTTGCGCAGGCCCTGACCACATCATCCGATCAAGCAATTCCTGGCGTCCGGCAGGATTTAGAAGCGAAAGTTTTACGTGCCCGACATACGTGGACACGATCCGCCCCGCCCTCTGACGTCACCTGACCTTGAGTGCGACCGCTGCCACCGGCCAAAGGCCATCCCAGTCAGGGGCAAATAGCGAGCGCCGAAGCGACTCGAACCCGGGCTGCCACTACCGGGTGAGGTCAGAAGTCCAGCGCTCTCCCAACTGAGCTACAGGGGCGGACAGGGTGTTTACACCAGACCGAGGTGGACTATTCCCTTTAACTGCTAATTTGGTTGCCTTTTTATTCAATGTTTGTTGATTTTTAATGGGGCAGTATAATCACGATAAACAGAGCGAAAGCATATTTTTCATACATTTCCATTTCGTAAAAAATACCACCAAAATTCGTTACCAAGTACGAATTAGTTACCAATTGTTGAGAGTACCTGTCGCTAAAAGTGTGGAACGTTTATCAACTTTAACTTGAAATATATTTTGGTAGGAATGTTTATATGCAAAAGTAATAAATGTACAATATCTTTTGGTCTCGTCTGTCGATTTCAAGTGATAACTCCATTTTTGAGGGAAATGGCATTATTTCTCTTTAACAAATGATGGTATGCAAGTAATATTTACAAATCATAACAATCGAGAGAACAAATAGTTATTAGTTATTTATTTGAATACAACGCGGTCCGTCGTTACGATTACAGCGCCACTGCCATTGCTATGGTTGCGCCATCTTCATGGAATTAATTCAATTTCAGGAGACATTTACTGTTTTCAGGAGACCATTCACTGTTCTCAACAGCTGACTGCAGCTGACTGCAAAAACATCCCGCTGGTTCGATCCTCGGTCGGGATACTTTTTCTATTCGTTGACTGCCTGATGGCCTCAGAGACCAATGACGGTAAAAGCTCATGCTTTTTTAGTCTCGAAGCGAGACCAAATTGTTTCCAAGCGCGGAAAGTGCTTAAATGATCGCCGGAGCCCATGGAGGCATCTCGATGGGTACCTTTCTGTGAAAGTTCTCAAAACAGGTTTTGAGTGTACATCAGATACACTTCTGAGAACTTTGCTAAATACTCTTCCCTGAGAAACCCGCACGGTTTCCATTTCGAGACCTGTCAGTGGATAGTCTTGCCTGATAAATCTGCATGTCTCCGCGTTGGTCGTTGAAAGTAAATATGTCTCCAAGTTGACCATTTTTATGTCTCTGAGACCATCAGTGCAGTCAACTAATAAGAAAAGTCTGTCCCGACGAGGATCGAACCCGCGGATGTTTTTTTTTCTTCAGTCAGCTGCAGTCAGCTGTTGATAACAGTGAATGGTCCCCTGCAAACAGTAAATGGTCTCCTGAAATTGAATTGATTCCATGAAGATGGCGCCACCATAGCAAATGCAGTGGCACTGTAATCGTAACGACGGAGCCACGTTTTATTCAAATAAATACCTAATAACTATTATTTTTTCGATTTTTTTTTTTATTTGTAATATTACTTTCATACCATCATCTGTTAACCAAGCAATATTATACACGGAAAGTCGGTAAGTATCAACCTCACCCAGCATTTGCCTTGGTTGGTACCGTCTTCTTGCCTACTCTGGTACAAGCTGCGCCGTAGCTCAGTGGTAAGCGCTCGCGGGCAGCCAGAATTACGTTAAACCTGCAGGGGCAGATTCTGCTCCCCCCCCCCCCCCCCAGAGATCTCGAGAACCGCTTAGTCGATTTCGATGGGGAAAACGCCATTCGATTCTCAGGGGCAAGATCTCTATTTTTGGACTCCGAAATTTGTGTTTTGTTCAAAAATGGGGGGCCAGGAAGCAAAAACTCCGAAAATTGTGGGTGGTTTTTGAAAGGTCATTGCGGCCATGTGGCTCGACGATTTCATGCCCAAACGTTTTTGAGCTTCAAATGTACTGGCCTTTAATATATCAAAAGACAAAACACAAAATAAAAATCATAGGCGTATTCAGGGAATGTAAAATGGGGGATTTTCTGAAGAAAAAAATATGTGCTGTTCGTGATTGTTTGGGACATGACGTCACATGTGGGCATTATATGCTGTAATTGGTTAAATTTGATATACTGCGCATAGGCGGGCCCAGGAAAAAAAACATGGGGGCACCATGCGCGTACACTTTTATCATCTTACTAATTTGAAGTTGGACCTAATTTGAGGGTGGGTATCGCCTCCCAATTTTTTCCTCAGTGGCGCCTCTGCCCCAAAAATATGTACAATCCCAGTATCTATGATGCATATTGCATTGGAATTGTTTCTGACGCATTTATTGCATTGCAAACCACGAAGGAAGTATGCGCCGCAAACCGCATTCGTAACACCCTCCCCAAAACAGGAGCCGGGAACCGCCTATGCTGCAGACTTGTCAATGATTCATATTTGTCATGAGTCGATTACAGTGATTCACGGACCATAATGAATGATTCAATCATGATTCAATCACTCAACATTACCATCATAAATGATTCAATCATGATTCAATCACTCAACATTACCATAATGAATGATTCAATCATGATTCAATCACTCAACATTACCATAATGAATGATTCAATCTTGATTCAATCACTCAACATTACCATAATGAATGATTCAATCTTGATTCAATCACTCAACATTAAAGGGAAGTGTCGACTTCCTTTGATTTTGAATGTGCACTCTAAGATTGTATGAGTCGTGATAGGGAGGTCATGCTCTACCTGTGTGCCAATTTGCATGCACATCTAGAATAGTATGCTGTTTGACCTTAAACATATGACCTGCTCTAAATCCTTTGATTTTGAATGAGCGACTCTAAGATTTTATGAGCGTGATAAGGAGGTTATGTTCTACCGGTGTGCAATTTTCATGCAAATCGGAATAGTCCGCTGTTTGACCTTAAACCTATCTGACCTGCTCTAACTCCTTTGATTTTGAATGTGCGACTCTAAGATTTACCAGAAATGATCACTAGGTCGTGATCCATCTGTGTACCAATTTTAGAGCTAATCCAAATAGTCCGCGAATGTATTTCCGAATGTGAATGTGAATGTGAGCCAAAAGGGCACGCGTGTTATTTTGATTATAAAATTATATTTATAATATTTATTATAACTGCAAATTCCAAGTTCCAAAAGCATTAATGACTTTACGTTTCACTTTTTTAAGCGAATAGAACATTTATTTTTATTTTGCATTAGGTATTATTTTTATAAAGCATGATGTGGAATAAAGCAGCGCCGATGCGACAGTGATATTTGGGACATGCGGAGGTCATGCAAATGTTTGTTTATGATTTAGTTTTTTTATATGGTATAGCCTAGAAATTAGGAAAAGGTGGGTACCTTTTTATAATTTTTCGTGTGGAAAAGGTGTGCGTGTACTGTGTGGTTTATGAACCAAAGTATGAGTTAGTTACCTTTTCTAAGTATTTAGGTATCTACCCCAACCCTACCAGTTCCAAGGTATTTACCTAGTTAGGGCTGATTGAACAGTGGCTTTGTGCCCACTGGAGTTGGACACAAAGCCTCGCTTTCTTTACGCATAGATGAATTACAGGCTACAGCTCAGGACACAGAGCTTATATAATTGGCCATTAAGTGCCTGGTTTTTCCACAGGGCACACTGGTTTTTCCACAGGGCACAGATGAATGCTGGGCCGATGGCATATTTTGTGGACAGTTTATGCTGTGCGACCAAAAAAGAATGATTCTTTGAGCAATGAATGATTCAATCAGCCTATTTTCTCTGTATGAATGATTCAATCAGTGACTCACAATAGGTTTGCGCATGAGGTGAATCGATTCATGAGTCATTCATTTGAAATAAGAATGATTCAATCAAAAGTAGTTGATTCACATTGAATCATTGACAAGTCTGCTCTGCTGGACCGATTTTTTCGAAATTTCGACACAAAACGAGCCATTCAATATTGGGAAAAGTCATAAAGTTTCAGGACGCTAGGCCTAACGGTTTAGAAGCGGCAAGTGAAAACCCACCGGGAGGGGCAGAATCTGCCCCCGCGGGGAATAGGGTTAACATGTGAAGGGTCCCCGGTTTAATCCCGGCCCGCACCGTGACTTTTTCAGGCATCAGGCATGCTCAAGCAAGGCAATTTAAGTTCACGCTGAGAACCTTGACAACAAAGATAATATTGACACCAAAAGACCCCCTCGAAAGTTCTCGTAAAATGTGTCTTTCGACAGAGATTAAATCGACGCCTGTATGGTCACTGAGAACTTCCAAGAGTCTCCGATGGTTGTCAGTGTACAAAGAGCCACATGCTTGGATAATATTTTGACAGGATAATATTGTCTCAGGTTCTCAGAGTCGAGCCAAATTATCTCCGCTGTGCGAATACGCACACGTAGTTACGCGAATACAAATCGCGGCGCCGGCCGGAATTTAACCGGGGAACCCTTTACATGTTAACCCGCGCCCTGCAGGGGGGTTGATTTCCGCCGCCCCCTCAGGTTTTTCGCAGATAGCGCAAAAAACGGCGGCGCGTAGCGCCGCAGAGTTTTGACACACCTGTTAGGACATCGATTGCGCACACTTTGAAACCAAAAATAACCTGGGGTCATCTCAGGTCAGGTCACCAGACCAGGTCAAGTGACCCCACCTCCAAAAATGTTTGCAGTTGTGCCAAAGCCAGAGTTGCTCACCATTTGTAACTTACAGGATATCACGAGGGCATAAGTACCTGTTTGCAGTTGTGCCAAAGCCAGAGTTGCTCACCATTTGTAACTTACAGGATGTCACGAGGGCATAAGTACCTACAATGCGTATATCTCGGAATTTTGATATTGGTGACCTAAGGTCAGGTCAATTTCGTAACCTCCCTATGATAAGTCAATGGGGAAATATACAAATGCTTCCTATTTCAAGAATATGCATGATATTAGTCCAATTACTTCTGGATCACGGGTGGAGTTTCCTAATCTCCACCAACTTTGTGTTTTGCCCCACCAATTTTTGTCAGATTTGAAGGTTTGCTGGCGTTTAAATGACCATTTTTCACCTGAACCATTGAAAATAACCAGCCTATAGGACATTTTGCCCCACCAACTTTTTCTGAAAAGCTCCACCCATGTTCTGGATCATGTTTTTATAGGATATTCTTGATAATCCTAGTGTAAGTTTTGTTCAGTGACCCCTATAGGGTTATTTGAGGTCATGCGAGGTCACCATCACCTTTTTGTCAATAACTCCCGACATAATGAAAAACAGACAGCAATGTGTTTGTCTCGTAGAGACACGTATACCCATATGCAACATTCCCTACTTGGGTCACCACGTGACCTTGACCTGAGGTCAAATTTTTAAGTTGACTTAACAAAATCACCATGTATAGCATTCGAAGCGCCTTGACGAGATAAACACAATGGCGTAAACTGTTTTCCGTTATCCTTATTAAGTAAACAAGTTAATAGCGAAAAACAATGTTGCAAACACACATTTTTTCTTTCTTTTTTGACCTCTGAAGCCTCACATATTGACCTGAGATCAAAGTGGAGGGCACTTCGTCGATTACACATTTCGGTGGCTGGCGTTTGCTTTTTTCCGTTTGTTTCTAACTAGCATAGTTTCCGAGATATATGGGAATTTATGGAGCGAAGTCCTAAAACAAGAAAACTGGAAAACGTGAATTTTGATGACCTCTGGTGACCTCAATTTTGACCTGCCCTAAAGAATACAGAAATACGTTCGATAGAACTTGTATCAAGCTATCAAATGCCGTTTTCCGCTTGTCGCTACGTAGCGTAGTTTTCTAGATCTCACGGGACCGGAAATCAACCCCCCCCCCCCCCCCTGCAGTTCGTGTTCGGCGCAAACTTCCTGCAGTGCGCGGGTTAACCCTATTTGTAAGGGGGGGGGGGCGGTTTCCGCCCTCCTCCTCCCTCATGTTTTTAGCAGATATCTCCAGAACGGCTGGGAGCAGGCCCATGAAATTTTGTGACTTTTCCCAAAACAGATTTTCGCATATGGAGTCAAAATGTGGAGTTCTTAACCTGAACAGAGGCGGTTCCAGGGCACAGTTTTGGGTGGGTTCGGCGGCGACATTTGGCGATAATACGGAAATGCGATCTTCACGGTTTCTTCCTAACTGCCTCAAGTATGAAGGAGTTACATCGGTTTACGGTGATTGCAACAAGTGCAAATTAGTTGATGTTAATGAAATATACAAATTGCATGGCAGAGGCGGTTTCAGGGGCTTGAAAAAAGGGGAGGGGGGGGGGTCCAGGAAGTATTCAATGCTTGGCAGGAAGCCAATAGAGCGATGTAAGGGGCATTTATAGCTATCAAGATGTAAAAGATTGCTTCTGCTTCCATTATTTGCATAATGTATTATATATAGAGTTTCAGGGGCGTGTTCAGGCACATGAAAAGGGGGGTGACTGGCATGGTGATGACGATATGCCAGCGATAACGGCGCAATAGACGGTTAGCTTATAATTATATATGCACATATGAGGCCAGAAAAGAAAAGAAAGTCATTTTTTTTTGCAGAGGCGCGCTCAGGAATGTAAGAAAGGGGGTCATAGTATTGCAAGGAAACTAAGAGGCATGGGCATACAATGACATAACATACTGCAGTTTTCGGATGAAACACGCACCACAGGGTACTCTACGAACGATTATAAGATAATAGGCGAGTCCAGGTAGGTTAAAAAGGGGGGTAAGCAGTGTGAATTGAAGTTGTAAGTGAAATAGTCACTGTTGACTATTTAGTATCATAATAGCGGATAATATACTTATCAAAAGGTCTTGCGCCTCCCCAGTTTGGATCCTAAATACGCCTATGATGAAGTACAACATGCAAAAAGGAACTATCTACGATCAGTAACTTATTTATAGTGCTGGGTAGCAACTTGCCAGCGGTTAATATTTTTTCCCCATTTGACCTCCCTTTTTCACTTACCTGGTACCGCCTATGGCAACAAATATGATTTATAACTGTGTTGTCTAATGTCACAATAATATACCATTTCATTTATAAAAAACATCAAAAAATGGTTTTATCACGCATTTACTTCACCCCCATATTGAGTCACCTGCATACGCCTAGATTTTGAATTTTCAAACGTCACCGCCATATATAAATTTCCAATTCAATCTCTATCGATTCCCATTAGTTGTGTTAAAATCGGTTGATAAACATGACAGCTGTGTTGGATCAAAAATACCACTAAAATTTGTAGTTTTTGGCCCCCTGTTGCCCGCTCGTGTTGAGGGGAACCAAACGATGTTTCATTTTTGAAAATCGGACGGGTAGATCTCGAGATCTCCGGGGTGGAATCCCCCCCCCCCCCTGTTACAAATAGGGGTAGCCAGGAGCCTGTTACAAATAGTTAAGCGAGCGCTCTACCATTGAGCTACGGTGGCTTGTACCAGAGTGGGCAAGCAGACGGTATAACCAAGTAAAATGCTGGGTGATGTTGATATTTACCGACTTTCTGTGTATAAATATTGTGTGGTTAACAAATGATGGTATGAAAACAATATTTCCAAATTAAAACAATCGAAAAAGAATAGTTATTAGGTATTTACTTGAACAAAACTAGGTTCCGTCGTCTCGATTACAGCGCCACCTGCCATGTGCCATGGGGGCGCCATTGGCATGGAATTAATTAAATTTCAGGAGACTTTCAGGAGACCATACACTGTTATCAACAGCTGACTGGAAAATCATCCCGCGGGTTCGAACCTCGGTCAGGACATACTTTTCTTATTCGTTGACTACCTGATAGCCTCAGAGACATAACATGGTCAGCTGGAGACATATTTACTCTCAACAACCAACGCGGATACCATGTATATTTATCAGCCAACATCCACTGAAAGGTCTCGAAATGAAACCGTGTGGGTTTCTCAGGGTTTCTCAGGCATTCAGCAAAAGTTGTAAAAGGTGTTTCTAAGTGTGGGGCAAAATGGCTGGGGCAAAATGACCACTCGGGGCAATTCGGCCACAAGGTGGTCCGTGCTGCTAGAACCTGAAGCTGGATAGAGTGAGGATGTTTGAGTTAAAATTGACCACTAGTATGCTCTTTTTGACCGTTATCACCACGTGGAGGCGTAGTCAAAAGATTTTGGGGTCCCGACCTTTCAAGAGAACAATGGAGAGCGGCTCGAAAAGTGGACATGCGATTTCAATCACAGCGAATCCCGCCCAGGTCCTTATTTGTTGTTTATCACATCCCAAGGAAACGCAGATGTAGCTATTTAATGGAGGAGGATGAGAATTGAGCAACACATATTCAAGGTGTGCATAGAAATCAGTCGTTGTTTGCTTCCTCTTCTATGTTTGCTTCCCCTTCCCCGCTTGATCCGAAACAAGGAATAACAATTTTGAAATGCAAATTCCGATAGGAAGACAAAAGGATATCAAGAATGATTGGAAGCGCAAAATTAGTTACCCATCATTGTGTTTATTTTGCCCCGAAGAATGGGTCGTTCTTCCCCAAGCATGGGTCAAAATAGGCAAAAAACCATCGCTTTATATTTGTCAACGTGATATCCTTCCATCAATGACCAGGAACATAGCCAAGGGGGGGGGGGGTGGCGGGGCGACCCGACCCCCCCCCCCCCCCCCCCCCCCCCCTCCCTCCCTCCCTCCCTCCCTCCCTCCCTCCCTCCCTCCCTCCCTCCCTCCCTCCCTCCCTCCCTCCCTCCCTCCCTCCCTCCCTCCCCCCGGAGGCCGGGATGGACCTTTTCGGCGTGCGCAGCGCGCCGTTAAGGGCCGACGAGACCGTGCGAAGCGCGGTATCATGGGCTCTTAACCACGCGAAGCGTGGTCTTTAGAGAGTTTAGAGCACTTTAAGGCCACCAGGGCCCTCTCTGAAAAACCAGAGGGCCCCTTGGACGTTCAAAAGAGCCCTGTGCATGTCAGAGGGGCCCCTGGCCAGACCAAAAGGGCCCCTGAGCGAGTCAGAGGGCCCCCTGAACACGTCGAATGGGCCCCTAGCCAGCACAGAGGGGCCTCTGAGCAGGTCGAGAGGCCCCTGAGTATGACGGCAGGGCAACAAAGCGGCCAGTGCAGTCCCTTGCCAGGTCATAAGGGCCCCTGAGCAGGTTGGAGGGCCCCTGGACAGACTAGAGGGCCTCTGGGAAGTTAAAAGGGCCCCTGTGCAGGTCAGAGGGGCCCCTGGCCAGACCCAAAGTGCCCCTAGGTGGGTCGGAAGGGCCCCTGAACATGCCGAATGGGACCCTAGTCAGTACGGAGGGGCCCCAGGACAGGTCGGAGGGCCCTCAGAGCATGTCGCAAGGCGACAAAGCAGCCAGAGCAGTCCCTTGCCAGGTTGGAAGGGCCCCTTAGAAGGCTAGAGGGCCCCTGGGGAGACCAGAGGGCTCCTGGAAAGTACAAAGGTCCCCTGTGCAGATCGGAGGGGCTCCTGACCAGACCGAAAGGACCCCTGGGCGGGTAAGAAGGGCCTCTGAACATGCCGAAATGGCCCCTAGCCAGACTGGAGGGGCCCCTGGGCAAGTCGGAGGGGCCCCTGAACATGTCGGCAGGGCGACAAAGCAGCCAGTGCAGTCCCTGGCCAGGTCGGAAGGACCTCTGAACAGGCCGAATGGGCCTCTTGACACACAAGAGGGACTTCTTGGAAGGTCAGAGGAGTCCCTGGTCAGACCGGAAGGACCAAAAGCACGTAGAGATCCCAGATGAAGATGAAATACAAAGAAGACTTACTCCACAATACAAATATTAAAAGCGGAGCTTTCGGGTATATTGTAACACTCTTCATCAGGGTGTTACAATATACCCGAAAGCTCCGATTTTACTTTGTCTTCTAGAGTAAGCCCTCTTTGTATTTAATATATATCACACACTCCACATCATGTCTTTTCGCGGATCCCAGATGAGTCCCTACTCCCTGAACAGGTCGGAAGGGCGTTGAAAAGGTCGGAGGGGCCCTAGACGATCTGAAGGGACCCTGGGCCTTTCAACAGTAAGAATGCAGTTGTCCAGGGAATAAAACTCAAAATTTCGCGCCGCTCCGCGGTGCAATGTAACTACAAATTCAATTATATGCGGGTTAGAAAAAAAATTGCCCCGTTTTGAGGCGCTTTCATGTGTTATGTTGCCACTTTCCTATATAATTGACCAAAATAGTACATTTAAGCACTTTTTACCGCACTTTTAAACGCACAATATAACATTTTTAGAGGTTCGCACCATACGCAATGCGACGCATTGATGAGAAAGCATATCCAGGGCATAAGAATCAACATTTTCGCGCCGCGGATAGGTCTTGAGCTTAACCCGCGACTTACTGGGGGGCTATTTTTTGCCCCCCTCCCGTTATTTTGCAATAACTCCTAAACTAACACCGGTATCGTCACCAGACTTGCAGTACCTTCTCTCACATCAATTCTACACATGTTGGCAAAAGGAAAAATATGAGGCTATAATAGGTCAACCGGGAATGACGTCAGAGTGACGTCATGTTCTTCGGTTTTTGTTGCAAAATAATGGTTTGCCGAAAACGCTGTCAAAGGTACGATATTTAGGATAAACTAAATTGTTTTAAATCAAATTACTGACAATATACCGGGCTATCAAACTGCTATCTCTGATTTTTGAGGGTTTTTTAATTCAAAATTTTGAGAAATCCAAATACATTTTTGGGGGTTTTTACAAAATTTTCAAGACAAAATCAGAATTATCCAAAAACCGGAATATATGTGATTGAGACGTATACGGTAAATATGTGTACCCAATTTAAAGTCGATATCTTTAAAAATGACCGAGTTATGACCTTTAAATGACAAATATCGACCACTTCTCACAGCATTACTATGCATAAAAAACGCATTTCCATTTTTGCTTTTTACTTCTATTTATATGGAACAAACAATGTTCCAAGGTCATTTATCGCGTTCTAGACGAAGAACAAAACCATAAACATGTGTTACAACGCCTAATGGCCGTAATCTGCAGTTTGACCTCGTGACCTCGGATGACCTTGACCTGACCCAAGGTCATAAACAGCTTAGAAAGGTACTTAGAAGTGTCAGACACACGAATCATGCCGATTTATTGACAGCTTATGCGTTTAATATCGCAATTTTGCACGACAATTCCATCCATCGAGACCTTTTGACACGGTCAAACATTTTGTACTTGACCTGACCTGTGACGTCATCGGTGACTCCGAGGTGAACAATATTATGTTTCCCTCGATAAATTTCCCATGGCTATCGAATTCCGTTTGCATTTTTACATTCGGTCCAGTAGTTCCGGAGATCAGAGGGGGGCAAAAAATAGCCCCCCCCCCCGTAAGTCGCGTTATGAAATATACCCCAGTAACTCGCGGGTTAAAAAATATTCCAAGTTGGTATAGCTAATTCCAAATTGGTGTCGCTGGTTCCAAAGTTGATATGGCAGTTTGCTAACCCCAGTTCCTAAAAGTTGGTATGGCCCATAACTACTTGTCATACTGGATTTCCATCCTTGTAACGCGCCCTTTCATCCGTTTTGTTTGGCCCTTTCAACGCTTGGGAAGGGGGCCCTTTCAACGCTCGGGAAGGGGCCCTTTCGAGGCGCCGCCCCCCCCCCCCCCCCCACTGGTCGAAATCCTGGCTACGTGCCTGTCAATGATCATCGAGCTATCGCTTCTATCAGAGATGGGCAATTTAACAGCCTACAAAATCGCCGAGTTGCGGATTTTCTAGGGTAACTGATCAGCACTCCGTATTAAAAAAACAGTTAGGTTTCCGTTTTGCCCCGCTCTCCCCTATGCATTCCTCCGATTTTGGATGATATTTGGATAAGATAATTTAGTGAAAATAATAATGTCAATGGGCCGAAATCCAATTTACATGTGGATGCTTGTTTTGCCTGCAGAGCGAACCACGTTTCTAGCAGTAAACGTGTCACGGTACTAACTTGGACGATTTTGTGTGTGTAAAAATCCCAATGTTATAATACGTCATATGATTATGTCACGACTGAGATGACGAGTCACGACTGAGATGTCACGACTCATATGATTATGTCACGACGTGTGCCTGACGAGTGAATTCCGTGTGCCTGACGAGTGAATTCCGTGTGCCTGACGAGTGAATTCCGTGTGCCTGACGTGTGAATTCCGTGTGTCTGACGAGTGAATTCCGTGTGTCTGACGAGTGTATTCCGTGTGCCTGACAAGTGAATTCCGTGTGCCTGACGAGTGAATTCCGTGTGTCTGACGAGTGAATGTGGTCGTCAGTCGGTGAAGCAGGCCTCTGCGCTGGAGCGGCTCAGCGAGGAGAACCGCCAGCTGGGCGAGACGGTGACCCGGCTGAGGTCAGAGGTCACCACGCTGCAGGCCGTGATGCACGGCCAGCCGGTGAGAGGCCGCCGCCGCCGCCGCCGCTGCCGCCGCCGCCGCCGGCACCGTATCCGCAGTCGGCACCGTATCCGCAGTCGGATGGGAGACTTCCACTGCAGTATATATCTATGATGGGAGACTTCCACTGCAGTATATATCTATGATACAGGATGTCCGCGTCAAAAGTGTACTCATGTTTTAACCCTCGCCCTACGGGAGCTTTTTCACCGCATTACGGGGGGGGGGGGGGTTCTAAAAAGACCCCTGTGAACTTCCAAACCAAGCAACATAGAGCAACGAGGTAAGAACCAACATGTTGCCTCTCATGTTTGGAATCGAACGGTATGAAAATTTTAGGTTTCGGGTCAACGAGTGATCTTCCAGGTTAAGTGAATGACCTCGATCGACCACGTCCAGAACAGCGATTTTGCTGTCAGAAAACCTCAAAATGAGAAATTGATAAATGTTAATAAAAAGGCATGTTCCTAGACCAGTTTTGTCTCAGAAATACAGAAAAGATAGTTATTTAATCGTATCTGGTCAAAAAAGTCCCAAAAAGTTATTAACAAAATGACGTCATGAATTTCTTACACTTAGGGAGCCATCACTCAGTCAAAAATAGAGATATTTCTTTGAAATTCGGTTTGAGTATTGTCCATACTCAGTCCTCTCACATATATTCCTATTTTAACATCTTTGAAATCCTTGATTTTGTGGTGATTTAAAATAAAAATTGTTCATTTTGGGGGTCAAAAACCCAAAGTTTTGAAAATCCGAGATATCCATTTTAAAGAAAATTACATGTTATATCTTTGCTTAATTGCGTTTGCAATTTTCTTTAAAACCCTATTTTCTACGATTTTTCAAACATTTATCGTTTTTCCACCAACATGACGTCATCAAAACATCAGTATTTCCCAAATTTATCAACCAATTTGAATGACATTTTTACAGCGTACGTATAATTGTTGTATACTTAGCTACTTACAATTTCAGCAAGATGCGACGCATGTCTACAAATTTATGCAAGAAAACCTCAGGGGGTCGTTTTAGGACCCCCCGTAGGGCGAGGGTTAAGAGAAACCCAGCCCCCATGACATTTGTATGTACATATTTGGGCTCTTCTCATCCTGGCGAACCTTTGCCATCGATGTTTTTCTGACCAAACAAAATAAAATATTTTAGCAAAACAAAATCGCCAAAAAGTGAGAAGGCCATGGCCCCCGGCCCCCTTGTTCCTGCGTCTATGCTGTCAAAAAGAGTCGACTTGGATCACCTCCCTTCACACCTGGGCGACATGACTACCACGCACATGCTCGCACAGTTGGTCTGCGTGCGTATCCGACGACAAGAAGCTGATATGGAACGTATGATTTAGACGACGCTGTAGCAGAACGGCAGAAGGTTCCACTTACCACCGTTATAGCAAATCTGTTTAACCGTTGTCTTGGCAATACAAGGACATAACAAATAATGACTGTGTGATGTTTTATACAAAAGTTGTTGGTGAAAACCTGAGTAAACTTTTGATGCGGCCACACTGTATATTGACGTCAGTGACCGTCAAAGTTATTTGTGTAAATCTGCTTTATCGTCAGCAATGGATGCAAATGAAGAATACGTTTGAGCTGATATCTCTTCTCACCTGGCTTTCCATTGCATACCTGACGATACTTTCTACATGGCGAAGCTGTACTGCGGCGTGCGGCGTTTGAGCTTGCGTGTGAGTGGACTGGACTGTGGTGTCTTCTGTCTCTCCGTCACAGGAGCCGACGGGATCCGACCCGGGCCCCGACGTCGCTCTGGTCGAGGCCATGTTCGAGCGGCTGCAGACAGACCTGTGCGGATTGGCCGACACGCTCGGTCAAGATCAAGGTCGCGCGCCAGGTCAAGGCCACTCGGCGGTGCTGGCTGATCAGGGAACGCAGACAGAACAGGAAGGTGACACCGAGCAGCAGGTAACGACCACAGATCACAGATTGCTCGTTATAGCTGGCTGTTGCATGCCTGCCTTCACTCATACTCAGTTGGTTCTTTTCCAGTCTCAAAACGTGACGAGTCTGGATGGGAAATAAGATAGTGCCTGTGGGCACGCGCAACAAGTTGAGCGAAATCTCTTGGAATATTGTTGGAATATCTACCCTGTCCCAACCTACCCCTGGCGCCAACATAGTCTGCTCTATATGCTCTATATTGCTTACAGTGGATCAGTGAGCTGCGGGTGCGCGCCTCTCCAGCGGCGGCCACCTGTGGCCACAGCTGTGGAGTGGCCGGCTGACGGCGACGGGCCGCGTCATTGAATGTCTGCCGTTAG
>JAXIVJ010015998.1:27500-30071 GCA_036785665.1 Chirona hameri
AGATAGATAGATAGATAGATAGATAGATAGATAGATAGATAGATAGATAGATAGATAGATAGATAGATAGATAGATAGATAGATAGATAGATAGATAGATAGATAGATAGATAGATAGATAGATAGATAGATAGATAGATAGATAGATAGATAGATAGATATATATATATATATATATATATATATATATATATATATATATATATATATATATATATATATATATATATATATATATATATATATATATATATATATATATATATATATATATATATATATATATATATATATATATATATATATATATATATATATATATATATATATATATATATATATATATATATATATATATATATATATATATTTAGGTCAATGCATAATGCATATGCATATGCATATGCATATACATATACATATACATATACATATACATATACATATACATATACATATACATATACATATACATATACATACACATATACATACACATACACATACACATACACATACACATACACATACACATACACATATACATATATGTATTCATTTTTGAATAGCCCTGCCCGTGGCTATCCAAAAATGAAGACCTGAGATCGAAAATGA
Source organism: Chirona hameri (assembly GCA_036785665.1). Lineage (NCBI taxonomy): Eukaryota > Metazoa > Arthropoda > Thecostraca > Balanomorpha > Balanidae > Chirona > Chirona hameri. The sequence continues at coordinate 28,116 of JAXIVJ010015998.1, forward strand.
AAGAACGTGATTGTGCAAGGAAGCTCAAAGACAAGCACCCGAATGCAGAGACGTGTACACGGTACAGACAGTGTAGAAATGCTGTAAAACGAGCACAGTACATCGCATGCTCTACATACTTCAAAAAGAACTTCAAAAACAGCCGACAAACTACCTGGCCCAACATCAAGCGATTCTTCATGGCCGGCAAGAAGCCCAAGAACGACGGAGCGGAGCCGCCTGGAGGGCCTAGCAAGTGGGCCGACAAGCTGAACAACCACTTCGCTTCGGTTGGTCCCACCGTAGCCAAATCTGTCAGCGGCCGCATCTAATGGTGAGCGGCTGGGTCCGCACCCACCCCGAGTGTGTGCCAATGCGTTCCGAGTGACCCCTGCGACACTACCCGAGTTGTCAATGGCACTGAAAAGAATGAGTACGTCTCGCGCGTGTGGCACTGACGGTGTCACAATTCAGATGATACGAATGACGTTTCCTGTGATCGGACCACACTTGTTGAACGTGCTAAACTGCTCACTGGTAACTGGTCAGGTCCCCAAAATGTGGAAAATTGCTATTATACAGCCTGTCTTTAAGTCAGGAGACCGCACAGACCCCAGTAACTATAGACCAATATCGATTGTGTCAGTCATAGGGAAGCTCTGTGGAACGGATCGTGTGTTCTCAGTTAGAGCAATTTCTGCAATCTAACTACATACTGTACTCGCAACAGTATGGCTTTCGTCAAAACCACTCAACTGAGCTTGCCATGTTGGATGCTGTCACGGGCATAACAAACCAGATTGATGCAGGACGGGTAGCCACACTGGTGACTGCTGACACGTCCAAAGCGTTTGATAGCGTACGCCATATGTTGCTGGATAAGCTCGGTTGGTATGGCGTAGACAGACATTGGTTTGAGGATTGGTTGTCGCATCGTTGTCAGTCTGTTCGTGGTGGTTCGTCGAACCTCGTGCCAGTTACTCACGGTGTCGTTCAGGGTTCGGTGCTTGGACCGGTTCTTTTCCTAATTTTCACCAATGATTTCGCCTCACATATTTCAGACAGTAAGGTCATTATGTATGCAGATGATACACAGTTCATCGACTCAGACGAACCAAGCAACTTATATTTGCTTAAAATCAGAATTGAACGCACCTTAGCTACCGCTTTGACCTGGTTTACTCAAAATGGTCTGAAAATCAACCCATCAAAGACTGAATTTATAGTGATTAAAACAAGACGTAGGATAATCAGCGAAATAAGCATCCATTTTGGTGACCATACCCTTGTAGCTACTTCTAAAGCTAAAGTGCTAGGAGTCGTGCTTGATCCCGCCCTTACCTGGGAACACCACATATCATTGACCGTTCAGCGCTGCTATCAGGTGGTCGTAGGCATGTGCAGATTACGGAATAGGCTACCGCGTGAACTAAGGGTGTTCCTGATTGAAGCATTAGTTTTCCCTCTCATCAGGTATTGCGCCTGTGTATGGGTGGCGCGTGTTCCATTCAGAAGTGGAGACTGCAAAAAGTCGTTCATTTTGCAGCGAGAATGATTTCAAACTTGAAAAAGAGCGACCATATATCCGGAACACTGGCTGAGCTCGGATGGCCGTCCATTGACAACATGATCGTTGATTCTGACATTACCCTGATAAATCGACTATTGGCCAGCGAGTATGCACCACCTGCGCTGATTGACCTGCTCTCTTTTCGAAGTGAGGTGACAGATCGTTCGTCACGCTCATCTTCGGCTCCCCTTTTTCAGCTCCCGCAGGTGCGAACGGAGCTTAAACGAAGGTCTTTCTCTTACAGAGCTCTTAAAAATTGGAATGACTTGATACCTGAGTACAGACAACACCAAATGAGATACGAAATTCAAGAGTGATGAATTGTTCTAAGAATGTTGTCTGTTTTCTTCAATGGAATTGTCAACATATCGTGTACCTGTGCTGCATGTTATATGCACTGTATGTAT
>JAXIVJ010015999.1:0-2500 GCA_036785665.1 Chirona hameri
ATGCCAGGTAGGTATACCAGGTAGGTATACACGTAGCCAGGTAGGTATACACGAAGGAAGCCACGCCCCATCAACCAAACCAAACCGGCGATCACAGGGAGACATCCTATGGCACTCCCACTTAATAGGTAGTAGGGGCCCAACAGCGGTAATCAGCCGTCCACCATTTGACTGGCTCCAGTTTGCACTGGCCATATAGCCTGACATGCACTTTGGTTCGATGCGGCGATGAAAAACAAGCCAACCATGGCCACAAGAATAGCATTTACTAGAAAGATTCAACACATAATTGTAATTCACAAGCAAGCAGGAATGTATGTGAAATAATGCATTAAATACTTCGCTTACCTATGCCTCTTGTACATTTTATAATTCATAATTAGGAACATATATCCGTGTTCTAAGGCTGTGTTCTGGCCGTGCCGTAATCCCCGGATTCCTGGGGAATCCGGGGATTCCGGCACGGCAGCTTATCACAGGCGAGCTTTCCCGGGGATTCCCTGGAATCCTCGCGGGAATGTGCGGCCAGAACACACGGTAAGTTGACTTATCTAACCGAGAGCACGCCAATGCAACATCTGTGCCGGCGCCACTGGGCGGGCAGGACAGGGTGGCGGCAACGGGCAGATCAGGGTCAAGCAGGGCGGGGTAGGGTAGGGCGGGACAGGACAGGGAGGGACAGGACAGGCGGGTCAGAGGCGGGGCAGAGGCAAGACAGGGCAGGACAGGGCAGGGACATGGCTGGATATGGCGGGATATGGCGGGATATGGGGCGGGATATGGCGGGGACATGGCGGGATATGGCGGGATATGGCGGGACAGGGCAGGGGCAGGGCAAGACAGGGCAGATCAAGGCAAGACAGGGCAAAGCAAGACAGAGGTGGGGCAGGGCAATTACAGATGGTGGGGCAGGGCAATATAGATGGTGGGGCAGGGCAAGACAGATGGTGGGACAGGGCAAGGCCAGATGGTGGAGCAGGGCAAGACAGATGGTGGGGCAGGGCAAGACAGATGGTGGGGCAGGGCAAGACAGATGGTGGGGCAGGGCAAGACAGATGGTGGGGCAGGACAAGACAGATGGTGGAGCAGGGCAAGACAGATGGTGGGGCAGGGCAAGACAGATGGTGGGGCAGGGCAAGAAGATGGTGGGGCAGGGCAAGACAGATGGTGGAGCAGGGCAAGACAGATGGTGGAGCAGGGCAAGACAGAGGTGGGGCAGGCAAGACAGATGGTGGGGCAGGGCAAGACAGATGGTGGGGCAGGACAAGACAGATGGTGGGGCAGGGCAAGACAGATGGTGGGGCAGGGCAAGACAGATGGTGGGGCAGGGCAAGACAGATGGTGGAGCAGGGCAAGACAGATGGTGGAGCAGGGCAAGACAGATGGTGGGGCAGGGCAAGACAGATGGTGGGGCAGGACAAGACAGATGTGGGGCAGGGCAAGACAGATGGTGGGGCAGGGCAAGACAGATGGTGGGGCAGGGCAAGACAGATGGTAGGGCAGGGCAAGACAGATGGTGGAGCAGGGCAGGGTATAGAGGCAGGGCACGACAGGGCAGAGGTGAGAAGGGCAGGGCAGACGCGCAATATTGTACGGAAAGAATACAATATAATGAATGTTATCCCGTGCACAGCCGGGGTTCGCTCCAACCACATACTGTCGGGAGGGGGAGATAGCCGCCCCCTCCTCCCGACTTAGGGGGCGGATAGGATAGAGCGGATACAAACACACGGTGTAGCGATAAGCGGACAACGACGTTAGATAACTCCAGACAAGCTCTATCGAAAGTATAGCGGCCATTTCTTAGGCGGTCAATATTAAGGTCACCAGAGTTCATCAAAAGTAAAAAAAAATCATCAAAAGTAAAAAAAAATATTTAACCCTATTTCCTGCGGGGGGGGGGGCAGATTATGCCCCCCCCCCCCGGTGGTTTTGACTTGCCACTTCTAAACCGTTAGGCCTAGCGTCTTGAAGCTTTGTGATTTTTCCCAAAATTGAATGCGCGTGTTGTGTCAAATGTTTGAAGAAACCAATCGGGCTAGCAGGGGCGGTGCCAGGCTCCTGTTTTGGGGAGGGGTGATACGAATGCTGTTGTGCGGCGCATACTTCCTTCGCAGTTGCAGTGCAATACAAGCGTCAGAAACATTTGCAGTTTGCGGTGCAATAAAAGTATCAGAAACATTGTTGATGCAATATCCATTATGCATACTGGGATTGTACATGTTGTTTGGCAGAGGCGCATTCAGGTACAAGCAATGGGAGGCGATACCCTCCCTCAAATTAAGTTAAACTTCAAATTAGTAGATGATAAAAAAGCGTTACTCGCATGGTGCCCCCCACGTTGTTTACCTGGATCCGCCTATGCGCAATATATTAATTTAACAAATTACAGCAAATAATGCCTGCATGTGACAATCCATGTCGTCCCAAAACAATCACGAACAGCACACATTTGTTATCAGAACATCACCCCATTTTACATCCCCTGAATACGCTATGA
>JAXIVJ010015999.1:7500-12500 GCA_036785665.1 Chirona hameri
GACCGGGCTCGGAGCGGCTCGATCGTGCAGGGGGAGCGAGCCGCCGCGGCCTGGCCGCGCGGAGCCACTTAACGCCGGCTGTTCCCGCCACCTGGCTCACGGGCTGGGAACAGAAACACGGCGCTAATAAGGCCGTGACCTTTGGAGCAGTGACACAGCTACCAATGTGGCTGCCGAAACGTGTTAGGGCATACTGAAATGATTATTCAGTAAATATTAATTGATTCGTCATGCTCAGACATTTATCTTATGATACTTAACAAAGAGAACAAGGCTACATACATGCAGTGCAAATTAAAATCATTTCACGAATTTAGTGGTGAATCAAACATTATATGAATAGTGCATGAGGGAGCGGGCAATAGTCGAAAATATTGACCGATGTGACGTCACTGTAGCCCGAGGGTGGAGACCGTATAAAGTGCCATTGCCCGAGGCGAAGCCGAGGGCAATGCACTTTATACGGTCTTCACCCGAGGGCGACAGTGACGTTACAGAGGTCAATATTTTCGACTATTGCCCGCTCCCCATGCAACTATTGAATTTTATTACATGGCCACTGGCCAGCCCTGCCATTTTTTGAATAAACGTGTTCTATTTGTTTGTCACATTCCCTCACGGCCTCATATGTTTTCATATGATTTCGAGACCAAGATGTGTGCATATAAAAAAGGAAGTAGCGTCGCTTTAGTTGAAGTATTGCACAAAATAATCCAGAAAAATCCACATAGGTAAATCACAGCGTCACATTTCATATCATCTAGTGCGTCAGGTTGAAGTTGAATGTGCAGCTGTTATAAGTTTGTCCGCCGTTTCCTGCGGTCTCCCACCGAATGTCGCGGTGCTTGAAGAGTTTCCCACCAGGCTGATGGTTGTTGCTGATTTTCCTCAGTTGCTCGTTAGATACCATCTGCGCATAGTGTTGGAGCGACGAGATTGACTTATGCCCGCTGGATCTGTTGGATGTGACGTGACTCTATACCGGCGTGGTCTAGACTCGTTATCACTGTTGCCCTGATACAGTGGTTGGTGTAGATAGCCCCTTAGCCCCTTAGCCCCGTTTCCTTGCTTATCCGCTGCATCATTGTGCCTACAGTGTTCTTTCCGATAGGCACTGCATCATACCAGTAGAGATTGGGAGCCATTCTTGGCCGGACTTTGGAAGAAGCAGGGCGAAGACTTTGTTCAGCTTGCTGATGTATAACTTGAGGTGCTTCACCGGACAGTCATTCATGCCGGTGGCGTACATACGCGCCTGCTGACCCGAGTTTATCTTCTCCTCGGTGGTTTTTATCCAGCTCATCCCGCATCGTTACGTACTCCACGTCGTTCTCATCTTGGTTGAATTTGAACGAGTCGACACGAATCTCTCTCAGGTTTTCACGTCCACGCGACAGAAATGGAGGCATAATGTCCCATGAACACCTTGTGCTGCAGCTTAACAGGCGTGGAACAGTCCTTGCAGGCATGATTTGATTTTCTCCTGATCTCCTGTCGTAATCGGTTGCTTGTGCTCTATGGCACCTTTTCCGTCCTTCTTCGCCATGTGCATGGCCACCTTGAATGACTCAGCAGTCAACGGGAAGCTTTTGTCATCCCCGATATCCTTCCCCAATTCCTTGATTAGGAATTGCTTTATTCCGTACTTCAGGCCGTGGAGGCTCTTGGATTTGTATCTTTCGCCATCCTTGCGCTTTACGGTTAGGAAAAAATCCTTTACTGCGTTGTCAAGTGAATCATTGTTATCTAAAAAGTGGTGCATGAACAATCCTTTGGCAGACAAAAATTGGAGGAATACGTCCCCTCCGGCTTTGATAGCTCGATTGGTGCTCTCTGATCTTCGCGAAAAGAGCAAGTGTTCTTCGAGGTTCCATGCTTATCAAGAAGCTCAAAGCGCGGTTTTTCGGACATGCTTGTAAGATTAGGATAATTATCCAGTGGCATAACTACGACTCCTTACAAAATGAAAATGACTTTCTACCATGAATGTGGCAAGAATTGATTTTTTTTGGAAAGCACAAATGCACGCGCAACTTACTATTGCCCGCTACCATGACAACCATGACGACCTCAAAACCTAATGCAACTTCCAACTTGAGGTGCTAATAAGTTTTATTGTGCTGTTTGACGTCGTCATGGCACCGGGCAATAGGCAAAAATATCACATGAGCCGTTAACATACGAGCCGTGTAATAAAAGCTTCTCCTAGGAGAAGCTTATGTTTGAATACACCATGCATGTGTTTTATTTTTGGTACTGCCTTTCTTTCACTGTTCCAAGGGCGTAGCTACTGTACCGCAAATACCGCAAATGCGGTAACCTGATAAAACTGTTTACTCCCTCAAGGGAGAATGTTGGGATTTGTATATTTGTCCACCCCCTTACTCCATAGCTACTCCGGTTATACACCGGAGTTGCTTCCCATTAAAGGAAAAAGTACACCTTGGGAAAAGCATGAGGAATGATGGAAAAGAGTGTCCGGATTACGGTTCTGGCATTCGTTTTTGCGAAAAAGTACTAATTTGTCATACTTTGAAAAATATTTATATGATTACAAATGACGTCACAATAACCTTGCGTCACCAAAACGAGTGGTGACGTCATACCGGCAAAAGTCTATCCTTGAATCATAACATGTAAGCAACACTAACAACCTCGTTCGCTGGGGTCGTGACTCGCGAGTATATTGATCGCGATTGAAAATGTGTGAATGTGTACACTATGGCCTTGTATGAGTATAGTTGGAGTGGCGTTGCGTGAACACATACCCATAATGTTCATGTGCATAAATAAATGTGATATACCTACCCACAAATGTGTTTAAATGTGTTCATCGGTGTGTGGTGGATGTAAATAAATGTGTGCATGTGCAGTTAAATGCTAATATTGCAGCTTCCGGTACGAGCCACCCATCAAGAGGTATGCCTTTCCACGACGAGTGTCGACATTGTTTTCAATTGGAAATCCAATGCAAATTGACAAAGTTATAGCCAATAATATGTTGAGCCAAGCGTCAATTCATCGTAAACGAAAAACAAACTGTCAAAATTTAATCGATATATTGCATGAACGCCGACCAGCCACTAATCAACAAATGCGTCTTATTGCGAAGCATCTATTGGTAATTTTCAATTGGAAATCGGTTCACAATTGACAGAGGTAATTACTTAAAACTGTAACCACATGCAAAATGTATCCCTAATGTATCGCAGTTACATGTGAATGTGCTTCTATTGCGGAGAATATTGTAGCTACCGGTACGAGCCACCCATCAAAAGGTGTGCCTTTTCAAGACGAGTGTCGGTATTTTTCTCAATTGGAAATCCAATGAAAATTGACAAAGTTATGGCCAATAATATGTATAGCTCATCACAAACTTGCCGCAAGACAGCGTAAAGCAAGAACAAACATTTGCACAATTTAATCGATATATTGCAGGTACCTCGACCATCCACCCATCAAAACATGCGTACTTTCACGAAGCATCTTTCGATAATTTCAATTGGAAATCAGTTCAAAATTAACCAAGTTATTTATTAAAAACCTGAAGTCACGTATATAATAGGGCCATAAATTATGGATGCTTCTCCTGCAGCGAACATTGCAGTTACAGGTACGAACCACCCATCAAAAGATGTGCATTTTCGAGACGAGTGTCGGCATTACTTTCAATTGGAAATCCAATGGAAATTGACAAAGTTATGGTCAATAATATGTATAGCTTATGAACACATCAGGGGGTGACACCGATTGAGCGAGCACCGTATAGGCCACCTCGTCTGATCCAAAAGACTTGATGGCAGAGACTTGATGGTAACTGGCGGCAGACGCGCAGCGCACAGCCGGCGCTGGCGACGTCCGTGCCACGGCTGCCGCCGGCGCATAGGCCCGGGAGCAGGGGGTGGGAAGGGTGGGGGGGGGGCAGAGGGTGCTCGTGCCCCCCCCCCCCCCCCACAACGTCAGGACGCCCCCACCCAACTTTGGCTAGGCTCAGCTTAACGTTGCGTAAAAGAAGGTTCGTATGAGACACCGAAAATATAAGGGTTTCTTCACAAAATTCGTAATTTGCAAGACAGCTTTTCTCGACCTCTGCCTGCCTCGACCGCGGATTTTACCATGTTCGAGCGGGCCTGTTTTAACATGGGCTCTCGGTTCTCAGAAAACGGCCCCTGTCATGAGAGGGCCCTCACTAGGACGCCCCCGGCATGACACATTTTGTCAGGATCGGGCCTGATCAAGACCGGGCCACTGCCTTACTGCCATGCCAAGAATGTGCCCGTGATATCAATAATTGGAAGGAACCGGGCTCGACGCCTGACCGGGCCCCTGATACACGCCTTTTTCTGCACCGGGCCCCTGCCTCGATCGGGCCTGACCAGTGACCAAGACCGGGCCGCTTCCAGGACCGGGTCCGTATCAATAATTTGCAAGGACCGGACCCTGTTGTGACCGGGCCTTTGCCAGCACCGGGCCCCTGCCTCGATCGGGCCTGACTAAGAACGGACCCGTATAAATAGTTGTAAAGGACCGGGTCATGTTGTGACGGGTCTCTCAACCTGACTGGGCCCCACATCACGCCTCTGTCAGCCCCGGAGCCCTGCCTTGATCGGGCACCTACCAGGAACGGGCCCCTACCAGGAACAGGCCCGTATCAAACATTTGCAAGGAGTGGGCCCTGTTGTGACCGGGCCCTCTTCCTGACCGGGCCCCATATCACGCCTTTGCCATCACCGGGCCCCTGCCTCGATCGGAACTGACCAAGACCGGACCTCTACCAGGAACTGGCCAGTATCAAGAATATGCAAGGACCGGGTGCATGTTGTGAACTGGCCCTCGTCCTGACCGGGCCCCATGCAACGCCTTTGCCAGCACCAGGCCCCTGCCTTGATCGGGCCTGACCAAGACCCGGTCTCTACCAGAAAGGGGCCAGCATTAAGAATATGCAAGGACCGGGCCTTCGTCCTGACCGGCCCCCATATCACGCCAATTTGCCAGCAACG
>JAXIVJ010015999.1:27500-30066 GCA_036785665.1 Chirona hameri
TGTGTGTGTGTGTGTGTGTGTGTGTGTGTGTGTGTGTGTGTGTGTGTGTGTGTGTGTGTGTGTGTGTGTGTGTGTGTGTGTGTGTGTGTGTGTGTGTGTGTGTGTGTGTGTGTGTGTGTGTGTGTGTGTGTGTGTGTGTGTGTGTCTGTGTGTGTGTGTGTGTGTGTGTGTCTGTGTGTCTGTCTGTGCTGTCTGTGTGTCTGTTGTGTGTGTCTGTCTGTGTGTCTGTCTGTCTGTCTGTGTGTCTGTCTGTCTGTCTGTCTGTCTGTCTGTCTGTCTGTCTGTCTGTCTGTCTGTCTGTCTGTCTGTCTGTCTGTCTGTCTGTCTGTCTGTCTGTCTGTCTGTCTGTCTGTCTGTCTGTCTGTCTGTCTGTCTGTCTGTCTGTCTGTCTGTCTGTCTGTCTGTCTGTCTGTCTGTCTGTCTGTCTGTCTGTCTGTCTGTCTGTCTGTCTGTCTGTCTGTCTGTCTGTCTGTCTGTCTGTCTGTCTGTCTGTCTGTCTGTCTGTCTGTCTGTCTGTCTGTCTGTCTGTCTGTCTGTCTGTCTGTCTGTCTGTCTGTCTGTCTGTCTGTCTGTCTGTCTGTCTGTCTGTCTGTCTGTCTGTCTGTCTGTCTGTCTGTCTGTCTGTCTGTCTGTCTGTCTGTCTGTCTGTCTGTCTGTCTGTCTGTCTGTCTGTCTGTCTGTCTGTCTGTCTGTCTGTCTGTCTGTCTGTCTGTCTGTCTGTCTGTCTGTCTGTCTGTCTGTCTGTCTGTCTGTCTGTCTGTCTGTCTGTCTGTCTGTCTGTCTGTCTGTCTGTCTGTCTGTCTGTCTGTCTGTCTGTCTGTCTGTCTGTCTGTCTGTCTGTCTGTCTGTCTGTCTGTCTGTCTGTCTGTCTGTCTGTCTGTCTGTCTGTCTGTCTGTCTGTCTGTCTGTCTGTCTGTCTGTCTGTCTGTCTGTCTGTCTGTCTGTCTGTCTGTCTGTCTGTCTGTCTGTCTGTCTGTCTGTCTGTCTGTCTGTCTGTCTGTCTGTCTGTCTGTCTGTCTGTCTGTCTGTCTGTCTGTCTGTCTGTCTGTCTGTCTGTCTGTCTGTCTGTCTGTCTGTCTGTCTGTCTGTCTGTCTGTCTGTCTGTCTGTCTGTCTGTCTGTCTGTCTGTCTGTCTGTCTGCCTGTCTGCCTGTCTGTCTGTCTGTCTGTCTGTCTGTCTGTCTGTCTGTCTGCCTGTCTGCCTGTCTGCCTGTCTGCCTGTCTGCCTGTCTGCCTGTCTGCCTGTCTGCCTGTCTGCCTGTCTGCCTGTCTGCCTGTCTGCCTGTCTGCCTGTCTGCCTGTCTGCCTGTCTGCCTGTCTGCCTGTCTGCCTGTCTGCCTGTCTGCCTGTCTGCCTGTCTGCCTGCTGTCTGCCTGTCTGCCTGTCTGCCTGTCTGCCTGTCTGCCTGTCTGCCTGTCTGCCTGTCTGCCTGTCTGCCTGTCTGCCTGTCTGCCTGTCTGCCTGTCTGCCTGTCTGCCTGTCTGCCTGTCTGCCTGTCTGCCTGTCTGCCTGTCTGCCTGTCTGCCTGTCTGCCTGTCTGCCTGTCTGCCTGTCTGCCTGTCTGCCTGTCTGCCTGTCTGCCTGTCTGCCTGTCTGCCTGTCTGCCTGTCTGCCTGTCTGCCTGTCTGCCTGTCTGCCTGTCTGCCTGTCTGCCTGTCTGCCTGTCTGCCTGTCTGCCTGTCTGCCTGTCTGCCTGTCTGCCTGTCTGCCTGTCTGCCTGTCTGCCTGTCTGCCTGTCTGCCTGTCTGCCTGTCTGCCTGTCTGCCTGTCTGCCTGTCTGCCTGTCTGCCTGTCTGCCTGTCTGCCTGTCTGCCTGTCTGCCTGTCTGCCTGTCTGCCTGTCTGCCTGTCTGCCTGTCTGCCTGTCTGCCTGTCTGCCTGTCTGCCTGTCTGCCTGTCTGCCTGTCTGCCTGTCTGCCTGTCTGCCTGTCTGCCTGTCTGCCTGTCTGCCTGTCTGCCTGTCTGCCTGTCTGCCTGTCTGCCTGTCTGCCTGTCTGCCTGTCTGCCTGTCTGCCTGTCTGCCTGTCTGCCTGTCTGCCTGTCTGCCTGTCTGCCTGTCTGCCTGTCTGCCTGTCTGCCTGTCTGCCTGTCTGCCTGTCTGCCTGTCTGCCTGTCTGCCTGTCTGCCTGTCTGCCTGTCTGCCTGTCTGCCTGTCTGCCTGTCTGCCTGTCTGCCTGTCTGCCTGTCTGCCTGTCTGCCTGTCTGCCTGTCTGCCTGTCTGCCTGTCTGCCTGTCTGCCTGTCTGCCTGTCTGCCTGTCTGCCTGTCTGCCTGTCTGCCTGTCTGCCTGTCTGCCTGTCTGCCTGTCTGCCTGTCTGCCTGTCTGCCTGTCTGCCTGTCTGCCTGTCTGCCTGTCTGCCTGTCTGCCTGTCTGCCTGTCTGCCTGTCTGCCTGTCTGCCTGTCTGCCTGTCTGCCTGTCTGCCTGTCTGCCTGTCTGCCTGTCTGCCTGTCTGCCTGTCTGCCTGTCTGCCTGTCTGCCTGTCTGCCTGTCTGCCTGTCTGCCTGTCTGCCTTGTCTGCCTGTCTGCCTGTCTGCCTGTCTGCCTGTCTGCCTGTCTGCCTGTCTGCC
>JAXIVJ010016000.1:0-30065 GCA_036785665.1 Chirona hameri
GCCCTCGGGCCGCTACTGTTCTCCGTGTTCGCAAACGACCTTTCACTGCACGCCGCCGGCGCCAAGGTGCTGCAGTACGCTGACGACACCCAGATACTGGTCTCTGGCAAAAAGAGCGAACTCCCAGCGCTCATCTCCAGCATGGAAAACTCGCTGGCATCTTTGGCCCAATGGTTCTGCGCGAACGCCCTCAAGGTCAACGCGAACAAAACACAACTCATTGTTTTCGGAAACCGCCAACATTTGCGCAACCTTCCAAATTTTGAAGTCACCTTTCGTGACACAAACCTCGTCCCTTGTAACGATGTAAAAAATCTAGGCATAATTTTCGACACAAAACTGACATGGGACAGCCACGTGGGTGCTGTCAGCCGCCGCTGCACTGGAACACTTCTGGGTATGTCACACGTTCGTCACGTGGTGCCTCAGGGTGTCATCACCTCACTTGTAACAGCCCTGGTTCTCTCGCAGGTCCGTTACTGCATATCAGTTTATGGTAACGGCTAAAAAAAAGAACATAGCGAAGATACAGCAAGTCTTGAACTTCGCTGCCAAAGTTATCTTTGGTAGTAAAAAAATGATCATGTTACGGACCTGCGAGAGAGACTGGACTGGAAGCCCAGCAGCTTGCGGACTATTCAACACTCTGCCTGACTCACAAGGTGCTCCAGAGTGGAGAACCCGACTCCCTAGCAGCCGTCCTCCGTTTGAACTCTGACGTACGGCAACGCACAACCAGGCAGGACGGTCTGCTCCACGTACCTCGGTCCAGAACCGAGGCCGGGAGACGGCGCTTCTGCTCGAGAGCGCCGGCGCTGCACAACCAGCTGTCATCCGATCTGGTTACTCTCAGCGGGAAGCGTTTTCAACGAGCATTGAAACGGCAGATGTGTGCCTGAGTGTGTTTGCGCGTGCGTGAGTGCGAAAATATGTATGTTTGTGTGTTCTACGCTAGCTTTCATTTGACTCTGGAACCCTGCACATGATTCGGAGCCTGAAAAGCCACTGATGCTGTGGAGTGTTCTTTAAACGAAATACAAATACAAATACAAATATTGCTCGGTAATCAAACTGTTTATGGCGGTTCCTGACTAGGGATGCAAATTACAGGACCACGGAGGACCAGGACCCATTTTCCCGGGCCCAAACTCAGGCCCGGCGGGCCTGCAGCTGTGTCTGAAATCACGCTTGCCGGTCTCATGCCGGGCCCAGCACAAGTTCGGGGGTTAAAATATTGTTTAATGTATAATGAAGTAGATATGCATATTGGTGGCTGCCGGGCCTGGCGGGTGCTGCCACATGTGACCGGGCTTGATGCCGGTGCCAACTCATTTATGGGCGGTAGCGTTGGCGGTGCCGGTTCCTGTTTTTGGAGATTTTGTTTTGCATCTCTAGTCCTGACCTCGGAAATCTATCGATTAAAAAGCTTCGGAATAAGTTTATAAAAAAAATATGCAAGCAATTGGTTTAAGTTCTGCCCAAATGCGTTCGAAGTTTGCAAACCGAGGTAGTTTTCGGATAACTACTTCATCCATTACTCCAAGTACCTACATGAGTTACTTCATCCGCATCAGTCTCGGCCAGCCGTCCACAAAACGACTACCCCGCATAACGAGCCAGCGGCAGTCACCGGTTACGGGACGATCCGTCCTCCTGGTACAGTTTCGGGCACCCCGGGTCGGTCAGCATGCAGCACAGTGAGATGCGCTGAGATTATAAAGAAGATATAAAAACGACAGTGACGTTGCCTTGTATCGCACCACCTACCTCCTAAATATATATATAAAACCCTGACTACGACCCCCATGACCACTGAGCCAGTGTCTCCCGAAAGCAAAATCAAAAAGCCAGTATCCAGTGGCAGCCGGGTGGCGCATATAATGTCTGATATTCACGGCATATTAAGGATAATTAGAATTGCACTCTATTGCGATCATGGATCGACGGAAAATTTCCATAAGATACACTATCTTATGGAAATTTTCCGTCGATCCCGACCCTACATCCCACTAACCTGCCAAATTTCGAGTTTTTGACCGCAAGGTGCGCGTAGTTATTAAACAATCGGGTGACAACCGGAAGGCCAGACGGACACCTAGGTGGCTGCCACTTCTTATAACTAGTATGAAATAGCTCTCTATGTAACACGAATAACTGTGATATGCATCCCAAACAGCGATGAGCGAATCGCCCGGTAGTACCTACCTACCTAACGAATATAACGTACAGTCGTTTGAACAATCTACCATTAATATTTCCGAAGAAGTTATTGTTTTTCACCTATCACCATTCACCTGTTATAGTTCCAAATAGACAAAATAAAGCTGCTAGATACACCTAAAAATTGCGTTCCTAAGTACAAATGATGATGTGAAAACTGATGATCATTCACACCATACAGAATGTTCATTCGGCGCTTCGTCCCCCCCCCCCCCCACTAAAAAATCCGTGGCGAAGTCCCTGCAAGTATATCACCACCCTACTGTTCATGTTTTTCATCGCTTCGTAGAGTGTATAAGCCGAGATATATCCTCAACTAGTTAGGCAAACTACAAGCAAAACTAGGAGAGAGCAAAGAAGGAAAATAAAACAAAATTCGACTAAGAAAACGTATCGAACCTCAAACCACACCCTGAGAACCTAACTGCATAACGCAACTTCGGATGTAGCGAGTGAACTAAGAGCATTACAAGCAAATTTTGTTACCAAGACATTTTTGTGTTCGGACAAGAGCAAATTTGAAAGAAGATGCTTGGTGTGAATACCTGTATAAGAAAGGGGATGACACCATTTCAAGTTGAGCTGAGTACCGCGTACATGGCAAAGTCAAAACCGCTTCATGAAGAGAGAGAGAAAAAAAACGAAACCAGACGCCATTATACAACAAGGGCAGCACCTGCAGAGGCGGTCGCAGAGGAGGAGGAGGGGGGGGGGGGCATCCGGGCCATGCCCCCTCCCCCAAAGACCGATGAGCCCCCCCCCCCAAGGCCCATGGCCAACATATCTTTCGGACCTCCCCCAAGTCACTTCGGGCCCAGGTGGGCCCGAAGGTCCCGCCTGGGCCCGAAGTGGGCTTTCAAGGGCTTGCTTATTAAATGTGAATCCGAATTCGGTATCACGGGACTCTTTTGAAGTGGCTTGGGTCATACCTAAAATATCGTAAGCAAAGAGTGAGAGTTGCTGAAACGTTTTCAACGACGGTTACTATTAACGCAGGATGTCCCCAGGGGTCTGTTTTAGGCCCACTTCTTGCATTGTTGTATTTAAATGGACTGACAGACAGATTAGAAAACGACGCTCTTCTATTCGCAGATGACATATCACTATATGCGCCACATAAATCATGTAACATCCTCCAGGTACAGCAATCACTTCAGAAGGACTTAAATTCAATATACTCTTCTTTTTTCTTTTTTTATAAATTTAGTCCGAATGTTTTTGTATGGATGGATTTCCGAGGTCAGGACCCACGCTAAGCAGAGCTTGTTGTGCAGGTCCTGACCTCACCACCCGATCGCGCAATTCCTGTTGGCCGGCAGAATTTAGAGACGAAAGTTTTACGTGCCCGACATACCTGGACACGGTCCAGGTATGTCGATGGAGTCTTATGGAGAGGAGTGGCATAAAACCTTCAATGCGATGAAAAGAATGGCCCCTGGAGGCTAAAGCGAGTCCTCTCGAGACCAAAGTGGGCCCTCTGGAGGAAGGATAGGGCCCTCTGGAGGCCAAAGCGGGCCTCTTGTAGTCCGGAGTGGGCCCTCTGGAGGTCGGAGGGGGCCCAATGGTATCTCAAGGGCCCTCTGAAGGCCAGAGAGGACCCCTGGAGGCCAAATGGGCCCTCTGAAGGCCAAAGGGGCCCCATGAAAGCCAGAGTGGGCTCTCTGTAGGTCAGAATGGGCCCTCTGGAGTTCAGAGTAGGCCCTCTAGAAACCAGAGGGACCCACTGTAGGCCAGAGTTGGCCCTCTATAAGCAGGAGAGGGCCCTCTGAACGCCAGAGTGGGTCTTCTGGAGGGCAGAGTGGGCTCTCTGGAAGGCAAGGGGCCCTCTTGAGGTCAGGGGGCCCTCTGGAGGTCAGATTTAGCCATCTGGAGGCAGGAGTGGGTTCTCTGGAGGTGAAGACCACATGGGGCCATCTGGAGGCTGGAGTGGGGCCTCTGGAAGTCAGAATGGGCCGTTTGATAGCGAGAATGGCCGTCGTGAACCCAGAGGGGATCCTCTGGAGGTAAGAATGGTTCCTCTGAAAGCGAGAATGGCCTTCATGAAGCCAGAAGGGCCCTCTGAAGGCCAGAGTGGCCGGAGAGGTCGGATAGGGCCCTCTGGAGGCCGGAGAGGGACCTATGAAAGCCAAAGGAGCCCTCTGAAGGGGCAAAGGGGCCCTCTGGAGGACAAAGGGTCCTCTGAAAGCCAGAGTGGGTCCTCACAGGTCAGAATGGGCTCTCTCTGGCAGAGTGAACTCTCTGGGAGCCAGAGAGGGCCCACTGGAGGTCAGAGTTGGCGCTCTGGAGGCAGAAGTGGGCCCTCTGGAAGCCAGAGTGGATCCTTAGAAGGACGGATTGGGCCCTTTGGAAGCCAGGGTTCCTCTAGAGGTCATACTTGGGGCTCTGGAGTCAAAATGACCCACACCAGGGCGAAGGTTAATCGGTGGCTGCGTTTTGGCTAAGAAAAAAGCCTTGCATCGTGATCTCACGGAAATGCCGGTGGCGATAACTCAGTGACTGTGCCATCAAGGGAGCTGACACTTGCCACAACGTGATTCAGAGCGCCGCATATACCCACATACCCACATAGGTGTAGGAACAGAGGAGGGGGGGGGGGGGGGGGCACTTCCGGCTATTTTTTCTCTCTAAAATATTTTATTTTGGTCGGTGATTTTTGTTATGGCAAAAGGTTCGCCAAAACTGGATGAGCCCGAATATGCAAAGAAATATTGCATTCTCTCAATACGAGATCAAAGTTTGGTTTCTCTCAATACGAAATCAAAGCTTCACTGCCCCCCCCCCCCCACACACACAAACTTTTAGTTACGTTCCTACGTCCCTGTAATGCCCATGACAGCGAATGTTCATCGAAACTTGAAATGCAGTGCGTTTTGGCCCTGCCGATCTGTCTTGGGATACCCAATGCCTGAAAATACCCTCTCAGACCGTCTGAAGGCCGCTTTCAGACCGACATAAGCCATGGGGTGTACAAGTCCTAAAAAGTGTAAAAACCAAGCCTCAGGTGTACAAATACCCTTTCAAAACAGCGTAGGGCCCCTCGCACCGACCGAGGGCTCTTTCAGACTAACCGAGGGCCCTTTTGCCAAGTTGCGCCCCCCCAGGCTGCGACCGCCCCTGGTAGCACCAAAACAATGGCAAACTCTCGTGCTCTGGTCAGTGCAGCAGTAGCAGCAGCAGCAGCAGCAGCAGCAGCAGCAGCAGCAGCAGCAGCGGAGTTAAAATAACAAATAATAAAGGACACCAACTAGGGCAAACTTGCTCCGCCTAGTGCAGCAGGAACTCAAAACACCGCCGCACACCTAGACCTGAAATAACAAAGGACCAAGTGTCCAATGTCTGCCTAGTGTACCAGCCCCGAAACCGTCGCCGACCCCTCCGGCCCCAGCCGTGGGCCGTTCAACACTCACATCTTTGGAGCGCCAGGAGGGTGGGTGCCGCCGTGTTCATCGCGTCACTCTTGTCTGTCCGCAGCGGAGGCATGACTGAGGCTCGGCCGGCCGGCGCTGCCTTTACCACCCGGCCGACCGAGCGTCAGCAGCGCGTCACACGCGTGACACGCGTCATCTGGCGGCATCGGGTGGCGCCGGTTCGCGGAAATCCTTCAGCGCTGACGTCTGCGCCCCGCCCGAGGGTGTTTTGACTTCGTCACCGACCCTGCCCCACGGTGGTTTGATCTCTGTACTGACGTCTGCGCCCCGCCCGAGGGTGTTTTGACTTCGTCACCGACCCTGCCCAGGGCGTATTTTAACATAGTAACTGGGGTGGCAGCTGCCACCCCAGTCATGAAGAATGCCACCCCAGAGATGAAGAATGCCACCCCAGTGACGGCACTTTGCCACCCCAGTTAAAAAGATGCTGAACGCCCCTCTCGGCGAAAAGTAGCCCACGGCAGATGTGTCCGCCCCTTTGCATCAAAGAACGCCAATCCAAATTAAAATACCGTCCATTTCAGCAAGGGCGCAACCACCTAGACGGACAGTACGGAATGTCCGTACCATTTTTAACGGGCGCCGAAGGCGCCCCACCGGACAACTTTTGTTTTGCAATTAGCACCGCCAACAGGACAGGTACCAGTGGCGTACAGAGTATACGGTCATTCAGGGAATGACCTGGTCCTTTGGACCCGAGGCGCCCATGCAAAGCTGGCGCCCCTCCGATCAGTGATGGCGCCCCTCCGGCCAGTGACGGCGCTCCTCCGGTTAGTATCAGATCATATATATTTGCATCATATCCACGACAAGGCGGCTTTTCAATGTTGCACGTCATCTTAAACTAGTCGGATACCGTATACACAACACCATTCAAACACCCATTCGTTCATACACAATCATTCGCCAGCTGAGTTCCGCGACAGTAGCTCACGCTTAAGAGTTGTGCGGAAATGGCGATCGCTCACATGAACTTTTGCCTTATTCAGCATTTTGACGCCGCGATAGCAAAGTCGTCGCCTGCCAGCTTCCGTCCTAATGCGAGGCAATGATAGGTGATTGACATGTCGGGTTGCGTGAGAGTGAACCTGGCTGGTGGGCCGTCCGATGGTACTGAACATGTCCTCTGGCTGACAGGCCATCCCACGGAACGCACCATACACACTGCGTAGTACTCTACGAGCTGTTTGGCGTTCAACCAGCCAAGGTTTTGCACAACGTCAGATACATGTTCATGACGTTTTTTCCCGCTCACTACGCGCGCACCAAAGTTTATGACTTTTTGGATGCGTTGAATCTGGGTGTTGTTACATGTTCCATACATAGATAGGCAGTAGCGAATCACGGACAGTACTAGAGCCTGAACTAGAGTCGACATAGTGTTGTTCGGAATGACATGACGCGCATGGTTTAATGCTATCAACATCCCGGTGCACCTATTGGTAACGGCACTTATATGTGGTTGGTAGCTAAGGTGTCGATCTAGCAGTATTCCTAGGTTTTTTACCACCTCGGACTCGTGAATTCGGGAACCAATGAATGACAAAGTCACCGTGGAAGCGTTTTTAAGCATGGCAGGTGTACCCAAAACAATCATCTGAGTTTTCTTCTTGTTAACCTTTATCCGATGGTGGCAGAACCACTGGAACAGTGAGCTTAGGTTGTCCTCCATCTGCGCTACCAACCATGGCATCTCACTTTTCTTGCCACTGATGATTATTTGAACGTCATCTGCGTACTGAACCAGTGTGACGTCATCGCTCACGTGAAGGCCGAGGTCGTTTGAGTAAAGTGAATATAGGGCGCAGCTCAGTGATCCACCTTCGTACACTCCGATTGTGTTGGATTTGAGAGCAGACCTGATTGCTGTACCATCTGCACCTCGAATCAGTACCTGTTGTGTATGATCTGCCAGGTAATTTCCGAACCACTCGTTGTCAATACCGTATGTGCTCAGATTATCCAAAAGGTTCTTGTGTGGTACTACATCAAAACATTTTGACTGGTCGAGCAAGGATAGGATAGAAATTTATCCTCTGTCCATGGCCTGAAGGGCTTTATCTGTGATAATGCCGAGTTCTGTTTCTGTTGAGTGTTGTTTGCGGTATCCGTGCTGATGGCATGCTAATAAATGATTTGATTCTAGGTAATCGTTAAGCTGAGTCTGAACTAGTTTTTCCACAAGCTTCATGATCGCTGGTAAAATTGATATCGGTCGAGTATCAGCAGGTTGTTTTGGCGTTTTACCCTTCGGAATGGGTATAACTAGCGCTTGTTTCCAGGACACGGGGACAAGTCCACTATGGAGGCTGGAATTTACAACATCGAGTAACACGTCATCGAGTCCGAAAAAGTACTTCTGGAGCATAACTATGCTTATTCCATCGTTGCCTACTGAAGTGGATGATTTCATGGACAGTAGTGTGGCGAGCAGCTTATCTAAATCAACAGGTCGAGCCTTGAACGAGCTGGTGGTCACACGAGGCAATCTTGTGTTCACGGATCTTGTAGTTGGAGGGACGCTGCTTGATGTCGTAGGTCCGATGTTAACGTAATAATTGTTGAGCGCATCCGGGGTGATGTTGGGCGGCTGAGTTGTTTCCGTTGTCTTTCCGATGACCGGCTTCAGAGCTCGCCACAGGCTGGCACGGCCTTCCTTGGCTATCTCGCGCTGCTGGTAGACTCGCGAGTGTCGACGCCCCTCCGGCTAGTGACGGCGCCCCCTCCGGTCAGTGACGGCGCCCCTCCGGCCAGTGACGGCGCCCATCCGGCTAGTGACGGCACCCCTCCGACCAGTGACGGCGCCCCTCTTGCCAGTAAAGACGCCCCTCCGGCCAGTGACGGCGCCCCTCCGACCAGTGACGGCGCCTCTCCGACCAGTGTCGGCGCCCCTCCGGCCAGTGAAGGCGCCCTCCGGCTAGTGAAGGCGCCCCACCGGCCAGTGAAGGCGCCCAACCGGCCAGTGACGGCGCCCCTCCGACTAGTGACGACGCCCCTCTGGCCAGTAAAAGCGCCCCTCCGGCCAATGACGGCGCACCTTCGGCTAGTGACGGCGCCCCCTCCGGTCAGTGACGGTGCCCCTCCGGCCAGTGACGGCGTCCATCCGGCTAGTGACGGCGCCCCTCTGGCCAGTGAAGGCGCCCCTCTGGCCAGTGACGGCGCCCCTCCGACCAGTGATGGTGTTCCTTCGGCCAGTGCAGGCGCCCCTCCGGCCCGTGACCACGCTTTCCGGCGAGTGACGGCGCCCATCCGACCAGTGACGGCGCCCCTCCGGTCGTTGATGGCGCCCCTCCGGTCAGTGACCGCGCCCCCTCCGGCGAGTGACGGCGTCCCTCCGACTAGTGACTGCCCCTCTCCGGACCATGACGGCGCCCCTCCGGCCAGTGACGGCGTACCTCCGGCTAGTGACCCGTAACCCGCGCCCCTCTAGATAGTGACGGGCCCCTCCGGTCAGGCTCCTCCGGCGAGTGACAGCGCCCCTCCGACTAGTGAACGACCCTCTCCGCCCGTGATACGCCCCTGGCTGGCTAGCGACGGCGCTCCCCCGGCTAGTGACAGGTGGGGGGGGGGGGGGGGGGGGGGGGGACGCCTCTCCTTCCGCACGGTGCGGAAGGAGAGGTGTCCCCATATGCAAAATGATGGAGCAGAACAGGCGCCCTACCGGACAATAAGCAAATGCCGCCCCCACCGGGTAAAACAGGCGCCCTCTAAATTGGACAAATGTCCATTGCCCATTATCAAATGCCACCCCCATGGGGCAGAACAGACGCTATCTAAACCGGACAATAGGCGTCACCAGAAGCAAATTCCGTCGCCCACTCCCCCAGAGGCAAGTTCCGCCCCCATACTGAGGGCCCTGGTCCAACCCAGCTAATCAAAAATTGATATTTTTTAAAGGGGCCCCACAAAATAAAATGGCCGAAATCCGAAGAGTTTTCATATCCAGGGGTATATGTTTTTTTTGTGGAGTCCTCTTTCCCAGGGGCCCACCATGACTGGCTTCCCCCTCCCCCTCTTCTGAAGGTCTGGTTGCCCGTTCCCTGCACTGAACGTGAAAAAAACAATGATCTTAGGATCTTAGCGCGGCCTCCCGTCTCCCGTCCGCCTGCCGGCCGACACCGTGAGAGTTAGACCCCTCTGCTATACTGCAGTCACTGAGCTACGACACCCAGTCTGCCGCCGCCCGGCCACTCTGACGTCACTACACCCTGACGTCACACCACGAAAACACGCCGTCAGCGGCTGTTCTGCATGCGCTGATAGTTATTCCGGTGACGTCACAGGTGACATCAATGGCGTCACCCGGCGCTGACACTGGCGGATCCAGGGGGGGGGGGGGATCAGGGGAAAATGCTCCCTACCCCCGCAGGAATCTGGGGGGGGGGGCATTCAATACAAGTATGCCCCCCCCGCGCGTTCCCAATTTATCGTGAAATCGTAAACATTGTCTTTGCAGCAGTCAAAATCCAGCTATCCACAGTACAAAAACGGAAAATTTCGCGCCGCTTCGCGGTATGACACAACTTTCGCAATTACTTATGCAAATTTGGAAAATGGGAAAATGAATTCCACTAAGTCTCTGGCAGAGGCTCTCGTTGGAGGTAATTGCTGCCACTGGCGGATCCAGGGGGGAATTAGTGGAAAATCCCCACCCCCTCCCCCACAGTAATCTGAGAGGTGAATTCAATACAAGTATGCCCCACGCGCGTTGCCTGCACTGAACGTGAAAACAATGATCTTAGAAGAAAACTTCGTGAAAACAGAAGTTTTTTTCTCTCTCGAGTGATTGGATTTGAAGTTTATATGTATCCCTTTCTTACAATGATAGAAGACAAAACAGCATACCTGATGCAATTCAAGCAGCCCCGGTGACACTTAACCCGCGCCCCATTGGGGGGGGGGGGGGGGGCAGAATCTTCCCCCTCCTGGATTTTATCAATAATTTGACAACTATGATAGATTTCAACGTTAAACTTTTAGTACCCTATGATGCATCAATTCGACGTCTTTTCACCAAATGCCAATGAAATTGATGCAGTATTTTGGGAGATAATGACGTTTTAATGACACCATATCATGCCATTTTTGGTGGAAAACGATAAATGTTTGAACAATCGTAGAAAATAGAATTTGGAAGCAAATTGCAAATGAATAAAAAACGCAAAAAGAAAGTAAATTAAATTTTCTTTAAAATGCCGTTCCCGGATTTGCGAAATTTTGTGTTTTTGACCCCTAAAAAGTGAACTTCTTAAGCTCGAATACCAAAGTAAGGTGACCGGCCCAAATCCGCGGAGAAAAAATGGGAGTACCTTTTTGCCAAAGAAGATGCCCCACGGAGAGAGGCTGGATCGGCCAGTGGGCGCTAATGTGCCGCTGATATGAGCCTTGTTCACGACCTCCTGCTGACGGGCTGCCCACGGCTGCCCAAAACGGCAGCACACACCAACCTACGTCATCGCCGGCGATTACTACTTGAATACAAATGCTGTCGATTCACGATACATATCTGGCGTACTTGCTACTACACATTTGATCCTACAGCTAGGTAAGTAGCAGAGCTTATGGTACATAATACCAACATAAATAGTGAACTAAAATTAGCGCAGACTTACTCCATAGCCATCTTCACAACTCGGTAAAACTATATAGCAGTGATCGCGATACTTGACATCAAAAGCTTTGCCTATAACCTATACCTATACTACCTATGATATAAAACATCGTTTGAGTTATTATTGTCATTATACACCATCTGTCAAGGATCAGTTCAAATAACTATATATGCCTACATAGGTGTCGATTTACATACCTTTGGGGTGGCCCTTACCCCTATGCTGAGTTCGGCTCCCCAATGGTACCCTCGTCCCCCTCCCCAATGTTTCCCTCGCCCCCCCCCCCTCTATGTTTTTGGCCGCTGGCGGATCCAATTGAGGGAGCAAAGCGGCCAAGCCTCCCACACCGCCAGAAATCGGCAAACAAATTGAAACGTTTCCTATTTCAAAATAAAATCTGAGCAGCTTTTACTTAGAAACGTTTGTTTTAAATCACCTCTTCATGTATAAAGAGGCGACATCCGGTGAATTGAATATACATGTGTGAGATGTTTTGGGATTTGCTCCCCAAACCAACTTTTTCGCCTTTCTGGATCCGCCCTTGTCTCTGGCCTCATATTAGGTACCTGAAACATACAGGTTTCATCTGCAGTGATTCATGGAAAGTCAAGCTTCTGATAATTTGTTTAGTTCTACGAACCGTAGACTACCTAATACCACCTTTGTCACGTCGCACGACGACATCGGGGGAATATCGGCGAGGCAATGTTTCTCTCTTATGTGAAGTTTTTAGTTGTTTCCTTCTCTTGCAATCTGGAGGCATTGATTTGGAAGACGTATTTTAGCGCCGATTTTAGTTTGGGCATGTAAATAGTCTCAGTGCTGCGTGATGCGCGTGTAATTTCACCTCGTACCCATGAATATGTGTCATGACTGGTCACTGGAGTTTTTCGACAGTAGAGTGACGGTGTTAGAAACGGACATTACAAGTCCTGGATGGAAATATAATCGTAGGGCACTGTTTTGCGTGTCGTAGCTATAGTATGTTGTTGTGTATAGAGGGATAACCGTCTTACCTCCCATTGCCGTCTAGCTTGAACTTCATTGGGGATGGTTCCGCTTGACCTGACCTTTTGGTCAGTTCTACCTCAGGTAACGGCTGTATGTATAGAACCGTGACTTATAATGCTCCCGGGTAAAACAAAATCAGAAAAGATGTGCAAAGAATCAATAATACGATGACGTAGACATGAAAATAACAGCGCTCCGCCAGCCCGTTTTTTATATTTCCAAAGAATATGTAAGCGTGTTCAAGCAACCCTAGCAATATGGAGGATAAAATTTGTTCCCGCATGAAATGCTGGCAATACCGCAAAAGTGGTATTGCCAATCAATGCATGGCGTAAATTTCCGGAACGCCATTGACTGGGGGGGGGGGGGGGATATCGGCCCCTGGTTATCTTTCGAGCCAATGAGCGCAGCGAGACGCGCAAGAAGGCATTCGAAAACTCTCAATAAGACGCATTGATACTCAGTTTTTGTATTGAGGTCAAATGCGTGCATTCCGGTCACGGACTAACGGCAAGGTCAAAGGTCAAAATCGAGGTATTTGCGTGCATGGGTCATACTTTCCATCCAAAGTCTTCGATTGCGACTATTATCACCCAAAGTGCTCTTAAAGGTAAAATGCACATCCCGCATGAGCGAAAGTGATAATTTTGGGAAAGGTCACGATCAGGTCAGGTTACAAAAGGTAACTATGCGCAATAAAATATACGAAAGCCATGCCACACATGTTCGATTGATTATTTGACACGTATAATTCGATCGTGATAGTCATTTTACCACCTCGCCGCATTTCAGTGAAGTTAAAACTCATGGGTAGTGACGTCACTAAATTCGCTATATCTCGATTTTTTTAGGCGAAATTGCTTCATGTATGCACAGAAGACGTAAAGTCGGTGTAGGAGAAGGTACCCATAGTTTCACGTTGATATCGCTATTGTTTTTTGAGCTATTGGGAAAATACAGGGTGTCCGGAAAAAAACATACTCTGGATTTTAGCTCGTGCTTCAATATGCACGTGCCAATTTTTTTTGAAACTTTTTATGATTATAGCTTGGAACGTGGCAAAACCGATGAACACAGAAACAAGTCCATTGAGATGTTTTTTAATATTGAAAAGGCGTTTTGTGTGGAAGCCTACATTCCAGGGTGTGTTCCAGGGTGTCCGAAAAAAAGATACTGTGATTTTCGGTGATAATTTCGGTTAGAAACAAACAATATTACAAAAAATCGAGTATCGTTATATTCACCAGTTCATGGCAAAACAGATAATACATGACATTTGTACAGAGACTCCAGTCACAGCTCACAGTGCAGCCTCCTACAGAAGATGCTCGATGTGCGCCCCCTTCCGGCGGATTAGCTGAGGCAGTCGCACAGTCTGCAGATGGTCGACAGCTTTGTCGATCATCGCTGAGGGCATGCGGCCGACTTCTGCGATGATGGCGCGCTTCAGGTCTTCTGTTGTTCTGGGCTTTTCTTTGTAAACACGGTCCTTGACCTTTGTAAACACGGTCTCCCCACAGAAAGAAATCCAATAGACTGAGGTCAGGGGAATAGGGTGTCCACGCCACCTCCGCCATGAGGCTGACAGAGGCAGTGTCTGTACAAATGTCATGGCTTTTCTGTTTTGCCATGAACTGGTGAATATAACGATGCTCGAATTGGTAATTTTGTTTGTTTATAACCGAAATTATTACGGAAAATCACAGTATTTTTTTCCCGGACACCCTGGATTCTGGAACACACCCTGGGATGTAGGCTTCCACACAAAACGCCTTTGCAATATCAAAAAACATCTCAAAGGACTTATTTCTGTGTTCATCGGTTTTGCCACGTTCCAAGCTATAATCATGAAAAGTTTCCAAAAATTTGGCACGTGCATATTGAAGCACGAGCTAAAATCCAGAGTATGTTTTTTTTTCCGGACACCCTGTACGTAATGGGAGATATTTGCCCCTCTCCTCAGCCAATTTAAGGTTAACATTTCTGTTTTACTAAGTAAGGGTTCCAAGTAAGACCTCAGGCGTTCTGGAGGATGCAGACCGGCCAACCAAAAACGTTCGTTTGAGGGACCGTCCGACAGAAGTTTAAAACTCATGAGATTTCGTCTGTTTTTGCATTATGAATTGATAAAAAAATACTCTCTTTGTAGAAGTTGCCTAGAATTTCTTTAAAATGTGTAAAGCCATGACGCTAATCGGCTCCTTTTGGATCCGTCCCTGTTCGACCCCCAATCGTTTTAAAAAAATCGACACCGCTGTGTGCATATGTTTGTGCATCTGGTCGTATGGCCTATGACAGGGGTGTAGTTTCTCCAGAAAAGTTGTGTGTGTGTGTGTGTGTGTGTATGTGTATGTGGGGGGGGGGGGGGGGGGCTGGGAAAAATCGCTTAAAGTACCATGGGAAATCCACACAAAATCCGATAGATTTATCCCCGGATTTGACCCACTTCCTCGTCCAAGTTAGGAGGGGGACTTGAATGAAGCCACCTCAACTGAATAGGATCCTACATCCTTGGCCTATAACTTGCACAGAACAGTTAAAATGTGCATCTCGCGAACAATTATCACTTGTTTAAACTTGCCCCCTCCCCTTCACCCCAGTGTCCATTTTCTTTGCCTCGACTGGGGGGAAGGAGCCGTGACTGCCGGGTTTTTCTCCCGCAGTTAACATGATAGACGAGTCCCTGTTCCCGAGTCAGCCCCCAGAGCAGCGAGCGCGGCCTCCCGTCTCCCGTCCGCCTGCCGGCCGACACCGTGAGAGTTAGACCCCTCTGCTATACTGCAGTCACTGAGCTACAACACCTCGTCTGCCGCCGCCCGGCCACTCTGACGTCACTACACTCTGACGTCACACAGCGAAAACACGCCGTCAGCGGCTGCTCTGCATGCGCTGATAGTCATTCCGGTGACGTCACAGGTGACATCAATGGCGTCACCCGGCGCTGACACTGGCGGATCCAGTGGGGGGGGGGGGGCATCAGGGGTAAATGCCCCCACCCTCGCAGGAATCTGGGGGGGGGGAATTCAATACAAGTATCCCCCCCCCCGCGCGTTCCCAATTTATCGTAAAATCGTAATAATTGCCTTTTCAGCAGTCAAAATCCAGCTATCCACAGTAAAAAATCGGAAAATTTCGCGCCGCTTTGCGGCATGACACAACCTTCGCAATTACTTATGCAAATTTGGAAAATGGGAAAATTAATTTCACTAAGTGTCTGGCAGAGGCTCTTCTTGAAGGTAATTGCTGCCACTGGCGGATCCAGGGGGCATCAGGGGAAAATCTCCCCACAGGAATCTGGGGGGGGGGGGCATTCAATACAAGTATGCCCCCCGCGCGTTGCCTGCACTACACGTGAAAAGCAATGATCTTAGAAGAAAACTTCATGAAAACAGAAGTTTTGTTCTCTCTCGAGTGATTGAATTTGAAGGTTTTATGTATCCCTTTCTTTCAATGATAGAAGACAAAACAGCACACCTGATGCAATTCAAGCAGCCCCCGTGACACTTAACCCGCGCCCCGCAGGGGGGAGGGGGGGGGGGGGCAGAATCTTTCCCCTCCCGGATTTTCTCAATAACTTGACAACTATGATCGATATCAACGTAAAACTTTTAGTATCTTATGCTGCATCAATGCGACGTCTTCACATGGAATGTCAATTAAATCGATGCAGCATTTTGGGAGATAATGACGTTTTAATGACACCATGTCATGCCATTTTTGGTGGAAAACGATAATTGTTTGAACAATCGTAGGACATATAATTATGAAGCAAATTTCAAATAAAAAAACGTCAAAAGAAAGGAAATTAAATTTTCTTGAAAATGTCCTTCTCGGATTTGCGAAATTTTGTGTTTTTGACCCCTCAAAAATAGTGAATTTCTTAAGCTCGAATACCAAAGTAAGGTGACCGGCCCAAATCCGCGGAGAAAAAAAATGGGGGTACCTTTTTGCCAAAGAAGACGACTCACGGAGAAAGGCTGGATCCACTAGTGGGCGCTGATGTGCCGCTGATATGAGCCTTGTCCACGACCTCCTGCTGACGGGCTGCCCACGGCTGCCCAAAACGGCAGCACACACCAACCTACGGCATCGCCGGCGATTACTACTTGAACACAAATGCTGTCGATTCACGATACACATCTGGCGTACTTGCTACGATAAATGTGCTCCTACAGCTAGGTAAGTAGCAGAGCTTATGGTACCTAATACCAACATAAACAGTAAACTAAAATTATCGCAGACTTACTCCATATCCATCTTCGCTTCTTCAAGCTTTTCGCTTGGAGATCGTTGGTTGTTTATCGACCCTTCACGTTTGGAAATTACCCCGTGCGCCAATTTGTGTTATCTGCTGCCCGGCTGACGCGATTTTCCGGCAGCAGCGACAGCAGGAGGCAGCAGAGGTATGACGTCATACACCAGGCCCGGATCCAGGGGGGGGGGGGGGCGCTAGGGCGCCCATCCCCTGAGCCCGGGTCGCGCCCATGTCACGCCATACAAACGCGCCCGTAGGGCGCAACTTTTCGTATGGCGCCCCCCCCCCCCTGACCGAAATCCTGGATCCGCGTCTGTACACCGTACCCCTCCCCACATTACATCCCCCCACTGGTCCACGCTGATTGGTCAATACGTTTTGACAGCAGTAGGCAGCAGCAGTCAGCCCGTCAGCAGGCGTCGTGAACAAGGCTCTGGTCTGGCTGATGTCTGTCATGTGACGTCACAGGTGACACAGGTGGCGTGACCCGGCGCTGATGTGCCGCTGATATGGTCTGACTGATGCCTGTCATGTGACGTCACAGGTGACACAGGTGGCGTGACCCGGCGCTGATGTGCCGCTGATATGGTATGGCTGATTGATGTCATGTGACGTCATAGGTGACACAGGTGGCGTGACCCGGCGCTGATGTGCCGCTGATATGGTCTGGCTGACGTCAGTCATATGACGTGCGTCAGACGGCAGTAAGGGCGAGTTGGATTAGGCGTGGAATTTCAGGAGAAATTACACGCGGAAGATCCCGTGACTTTTGACAGCGAGCACTTCACAAGGAGAATTGACGTAACTCGGGATACCACTTTTCATAAATGAATATACAATATCAGTTGCCTTAACCCTATTTGTAACAGGCTCCTGGCTACCCCTATTTGTAACAGGGGGGGGGGGGATTCCGCCCCCCCCAGAGATCTCGAGATCTACTCGTCCAATTTTCACAAATCAAACGGCATATTATTCCCCTCATTAGGATCTACACTTTATTTTTAACATAACAAAATCCGAAATTCTTGATAGGAAGGGGGTGGGGCACAGGGTGCAAAAACTACACATTTTAGTGGTATATGTGATCCAACACAGCTGTCCTGTTTATCAACCGATTTTACCGCAACCAATGAGGATCGATAAATAATTAATTGGAAATGAATATGTGACGATGAATTTTTAAAATTCAAAAAATCGTAGGCGTGCGCAGGTCACTGAATATGGGGGTAAAGTAAATGCGTAATAAACAATTTTTTGATGTTGTTTGTTTGATAATTTAAATGGTGTGTTATTGTGACATTAGAAAAACAGTTATTAAACATATTTTTTTTGCCATAGGCGGTACCAGGTCAGAGAAAAAGGGAGGTCAAATAGGGAAAAAATAGTAACCACAGGCAAGTTGCTACCCAGCACTATATATAAGTTACTGATCGTAGATAGTTCCTTTTTCATGTTTTAATTCATCATAGGCGTATCCAGGATCCAAACTGGGGAGGCGCAAGATCTTTTGATAGGTATATTATCGGCTATGATGATACTAACTAGTCAACAGTGACTATTTCACCTACAACTTCAATTCACATTGCTTACCCCCCTTTTTACCCTACCTGGACTCGCCTATTATCTTATAATCGTTCGTAGAGTTCCCTATGGTGCATGTTTAATCCGAAAACTGCAGTATGTTATGTCATTGTAGGCCCATGCATCTTAGTTTCCTTGCAAAAGTATGATCCCCTTTCTTCCATTCCTGAGCGCGACTCTGCAAACAAATTACTTAATTTCCTCTCCTTGCCTCATATGTGCATATATAATTATACACTAACCGTCTATTGCGCTGTAATCGCTAGCATATCGTCATCACCATGCCAGTCACCCCCCTCCTCTTGCATGTGCCTGAACACGCTCCTGCAACTCTATATGTAATACATTATGCAAATAATGGAAGAAGAAGCTATCTTTTACATCTTGATAGCTATAAATTCCCCTTACATCGCTTTATTGGCTTCCCGCCAAGCATTGAATACTTCCTGGAAACTCCCCCTCTACAAGCCCCTGAAACCGCCTCTGCCATGTAATTTTTATGATATTTCATGAACATCAACTAATTTGCACTTCTTGCAATCACCGTAAACCGATGTAACTCCTTCATACTTGAGGCAGTTAGGAAGAAACCGTGAAGATCGCATTTCCGTATTATCGTCAAATATCGCCGCTGAACCCTCCAAAAACGTGCCCTGGAACCGCATCTGTTCAGGTTAAGAACGCAAAATTTTGACTCCATATGCGAAATTCAATTCTAGGAAAAGTATGTAAATGTATTGGGTGTGGTCTTAGCCGTTCGGGAGATATCTGGGAACAACATGAGGGGGGGGGGGGCGAATCTGCCCCCCCCCCTGATACACATAGGGTTAAACAGAAGATCAGTTCATTACTAATGCATCACAGTTCTATTTGGGACTTGATGTAACGTCACAGGTGGAATGTATAATGTATATATTCATCCAGCAATAGTGCGGTGCCAAGATCGTGCTCTGGATGTCATTGATATATTGCATTCATTTCATTTATATATTCATATATGTTCGTGAGCATCTGCAATCAGGTGTACCCTATTAAATATGTATTGTTTGGCTTAGATTGCCGCCCATCCACTCAGTGGCGGATCCGGGGGGGAGGGGATCACGGGGGTCATGACCTTCCCCCCTTGGGCTATGGGGACACCACCGCGCCGGGGCACCAGACACCACCAAAATAATGAAGACAAAAAATCCCCGCCGCTACGTGGTGCAAATCACCCAGTGGTCTTTGAACCAAGGGCACCACCGCGCCTCGGGGCACCACCGCGCCTCGGGGCACCACCGCGCCGGGGCACCAGGGACACCACCAAAATAAAACCAAAACAATCCGTGCCGCTACGCGGCGCAAATCATTCAGTGTTCTTTGAACCAAGAGTACCACCGCGCCGGTGAACCAAGGGCACCACCAGGGGCACTACCGTACCAAGGGCACCACCGTGCCGGTAGGCGGCACTGTGGGGTGAGGGGAGACACTGGGGAACTGTGCCTCCTTGAATCCAAAAGGGAAAACAATGGTCTGGTGCCGCCATGAAATCACAAGCATTGGTCGCTGGAAAACAAAATCGCGAAATGATGCTAAATTAACATTGCTAAATTATGCTAAAAATGTCGCATCATGCCTCCCGTCCCTTGGGCTATGAAGGGGCACCAACATGCCTTTATACCAGATGCAACAACATATCGGACTCGAGGGGCCCTGAGGGGCCCTGAGGGCCCCCTTGGGCTGATACATTAGATTATAGAACCTTTCCATTTTCTTAAGGGCCTAGTTATCCAGACAAAAACACAAATAAAGCAAATAATCCTACGCCACTACGCGGCGCAAATCAATCAGTGGTCTGTATCGTTTGCTGTGGCAAGCTTACTCGGAGCCAACTCCATTATTATTTGGTGCAGCGACTATTCAGTCCTCCACCGGCTTGCAGCAGGGAGACCCGTGTGGACCGGCCATATTCTCCCTCGCTGTAGACGACGCTGCCAGATACATCAAATCTGTCTTCAACTCCTGGTACCTCGACGATGCTGCAATCAGTGGTGAAGTCGCCACCGTATGCCACGATCTGGAATGTCTGATACCGAAACTGGCCGACATTGGACTTGACATTAATACGGCCAAGCGCGAAATTATCCTGCCTGAATTATGGGCATCAGAAGGTAACAAGCATGCAGCAATTGCACTTGCTGATTCGTGGTGCTGCCATTGCTGACGGATCCAAGGTGATGATGTTGGGAGCGCCGGTTCAAGAAGCTGCCGCAAGGCCAGTAATGCAAGCGAAAAGGGAGGACTTGGATCGCATGGTTGGCCGCCTTCAACACATCGATGCTCATTCAGCATTCTTCCTCCTGAGGAACTGCTTGTGGATCCCCAATTTACAGTAGCTCCTTCGTGCGCACCAATCTACCGCCAACAAGACCTGCTGAAGCCCCTGGACGACACTCTGAGAGCCGCTACTTGCAGCCTGACCAACGTTCACTTCAACGACATCAGCTGGTTACAAGCTGTTCTTCTCACTAGATACGGTGGGCTAGGCCTCCGACGCACTCAAGACATCGCGCTCCCAAGCTGCGTCGCTTCTATACATCACTGCGCGCAGCTCGTCACATCGATGCTACCGGGCAAGATGCAGACGAGTGTGTCGGAGGAACGTCAGCTTGCCGTCAATGACAGATGGTGCAGATGGTGCGCCAAGCGGCAGATGGTGCAGAAGCGCATGCTGGCGAGGCGATGCGACGCCAACGCGCCTGGGACTCAGTCCTGGCTGACAGGTCTCGTGATGCCTTGTTCTCAAGCGCCAACCAGTTAGGGCTGGCCAGACTGCGTGCGGCGGGAGCGCGGGAGAGCGGCGCGTGGCTGCATGCAGTCCCCTCCTCGAACCTCGGCACGCTGCTGGACGAAACAACGCTCCGCATCTCCATCGCGCTGCGAGTCGGCGCGGATGTCTGCCAGGCCCGCCGATGCCGCTGCGGCATGCAGGCGGATTGGAAAGGGTACCACGTCCTGACTTGTCGTATGAGCGCAGAAAGATATCCCCGCCACACTGCCCTCAATGACATTATCAAGTGTGCGCTGCAAACTGCTGGTAATCCATCCATTTTGGAGCTCACAGGCATCGACAGAGGAGACGGGAAGCACACAGACGGAATGACTGTGTTTCCCTACGCGCGTGGCCAATCACTGCTCTGGGACGCGACATGCGTGAACACCTACGCTGCCACGAACCTGACATCAGCCGCTATAACTGCCGGAGCCGCAGCAGGTGAAGCAGAAGACCGGAAGTGCCGTAAATATTCCGAACTCACTCGGCGCTTCCAGTTTGAGCCCATCGCGTTCGAGACTGGCGGCGCTTGCGGTCCAACAACCAGAGCATTTATACAGGAACTGGGAGCGCGTATCACTACTTCTACCGGGGGCAGACGAT
Source organism: Chirona hameri (assembly GCA_036785665.1). Taxonomy (NCBI): domain Eukaryota; kingdom Metazoa; phylum Arthropoda; class Thecostraca; order Balanomorpha; family Balanidae; genus Chirona; species Chirona hameri. Next base: position 21,523 of record JAXIVJ010016000.1, read on the forward strand.
AACCCGGGTGGCTCTGGCAGCGTTTGTCAATTGCTGTAATCAGAGGCAATGCAGCTTCTATATCTTTGACCAATCCTGTCAATGATACCCCGCAAAGCCCCCAAGCAACGCATCTCATCACCCGGCTGGGTGACTGAGCAGATGCCACGGCAACACAGCCCGACTCAAGCCGCCAGCAAAAAATAATCGTTGGGCAGTGAGGGGTCGAGTGGAAGTGACGGTGCGAAGGCAGCGCCGGCGCAATTGTTGAGCCCAGCTCTGCAGCAACGGCAGCAGGCACCCTCATCACGCCTATCCCTCCCTGAAAAAGACACTCTCCCCAAAGTGAAGGGCCTGATGAACTTGGGCAACACCTGCTACCACAACTCGGTCCTTCAGTGCGTCAGCCAGTGCCACCATCTCTCCCACTATCTGAACCTCAACGGCCGAGCCGGACACCTGATTCAAGTCACAGACGAGGACGGAAAGTCTCTGGAGCTGGTGCTGTCGGATTGCGGCCCGCTCACGGCCTCGGTGTGTGACCTGCTGAAGCGGATGCACTCCATTGGCAACAACGCTTCCATCAGTCCGAGTGAGCTGCTGCGAGTCATTGCCAAGAGGGCGAGCCAGTTCACCGGGTTCGACCAGCAAGACTCACACGAGCTGCTACGCACGCTGATGGAACAGCTGCGACTGGAAGATCTCCAGCGCCACAATAAGTCCCTCACGTACGCGCTGGGCTTGTCGACCAATGCGGACCCCAAGAAGGTGGTCGGCCGACGAAACATCGCTTGAAGCTCTGAGCCGGCAGGTTTCACACACTACGGTGGACACCATCTTCGGCGGCCAGCTGATCAGCCTGGTGGTCTGCCAGGCCTGCACGGCGCGCACCCACCGGTTCGAGCCGTCCCTCGACCTCTCGCTGCCCGTCAGCGAAGCAAAGCTGACACGACAACCCCCACCAGCAGCAACGGAGAGTGAGTCGGTCTCTCCGGACGGTCCAGCGGCGGCAGCGGCGGACTGCGAGCTGGCTTCTACGGATGGTCCAGTCGCAGGCAGTGAGCCAGTCTCTCTGGATGGTTCAATCGTGGACAGTGAGCCGGCATCTCCGGACGGTCCAGCATCTGCGAACGACCCGCCCCTGGCGCCCTCGGAGTGGCTGGGCCGGGCGTTGACCACGCCGGTGGCGTGCTACCAGGCCAAACCGGACCAGTACAGTCTGCTCACCAGCCTGAATGAGTACACGGCGCCCGAGATGCTCACAGGCAGCAATAAGTTCGGCTGCCGCAGCTGTACGCCGTACGGCACTGCGTAACCAGCACCGCAAGTCCGGAAAGTCAGACGAGAAGTCGGCCAGCACTGTCTACAGCAACGCCAGTAAGCAGTTGTTGATCTGCAGTCCGCCGCCGGTGCTGACCATCCAACTGAAGCGGTTCGAGGTCGGCAGCTCCAACCTGTGCAAGGTCAACCATCACGTCATGTTCAGCGAGCTGCTTGGCCTGGCACCATTTTGTTCCTCCATCTGCCAGGACCTGCCGCAGATGGACCGCCGTCAGCGGCGTGTTCTCTACTCCCTGTTGGGCCTGGTGGAGCACAGCGGCCTGCTCACCAGCGGGCACTACTCGGCCTATGTGCGCGTGCGAGGGCGCTGTGATCGGCTCACCGTTAACCCTGCCTGGCTGACGCGGTACATCGACGACGCCTACCGATTAGCTTGCGCGCAGGCGGCGCAGACGGATCCTGGAGATGAGGAGGCGGAAACGGCAGTCGCTGATCCCGAGCCGGGCCGCTAATTTTACGTGAGCGACACTCGCCTGACCGAGGTCACCCTGGACAAGGTCCTAAAGGCTCAGGCATACATACTCTTCTACGAGCGGATAGTGTAGCGCGTGACTGTATAGGTTAGGTATAATTATTTGTCAGCCGCTGTGCCCCCAAACAATAATTTGATCTGTTTTATACATTGTCTGTACATTTATATACACTGTGGTCTGTACTTTGAGTTAATTATATAAACATCAGTGTTCTTTTCCAGTACAAAGGGTCTAAGATAGACTGAACACACTGGCGGCCGCAGAAGGGGGGGGGGGGGAGGATATGGTGGCCATGGCCCCACCTTTGGCCTTAAATGGGAGAGGGGGGGCAACATGTCTTTTGACCCCAACTTTTGCTCCAGACATATTTCCTCGTTTTGCCCTGCTTGCTGGTTCCAATAGAAAAAATTAGTTCTCAAACCTGCTCAAAATCTCAAATTTTGGCGCCGCTTCGCGACGCAATAATAGTTTATCGCATGCATACGATTCACTGCTCGTAAATAAAACGTCTTCCACTCCCCCCCCCCCCTGGTCACGAACCTCGACTTCCCTCTTGGTCAATTCGTCATCAGCTGTCTAGGGCCGCCCTTGACTGTACAAATGGTATATTTTAGCACCATCCGCGGCACTTTAAATGATAGAAAGGGTACGACACCATTCCCCCTTCTGAACCCTACTTTAGCCAAGCTAAGTAGCTGTTGGATAGCTCTGTTGTTTGGTGTATTTTTTTAGCAACCACATTATATTTAGATATAAGGATTAGATATTTAGTTTTGTGGATCGTTTAAGTATTACTTTTAAGCATTCATAGTTAGCTGTTACCTCTTACTTGCTTTTTAAAGGACTTTTCATTCTAGCTTGTGTGCGCCAAAATTGTCTTAGTCTTATTTTTGTGTTATTAGTTGCAGGGTTGGATAAGTAGATATTTTAGAAAATTAGGGATAATTAAGGTGTATTTAGTATTCAGTTTATTTAAGGATTAGATATTTAGTCTAGTATTAGGTGCACTCATAGCTGATTTGTGTTACTAGCTTTACCTAGATCTAGTTAAGGTTTAGAAGAAGAAAAAACAAAAACAAAACAAAAAAAGTTAAGTTAAGTTAGTAAAGTATTGAAAAGTGCATAGTACCTAAGTTATACACCTAAGTTACTAGTGTATTCAAATGAGCATGACTAGGATGCAGGCGAAGGTAGCAGAGCTAGAGGCCCTCCAGGCTAGAGTAGCGGAGCTTGAGGCGCAGTTAAGTAAGTGTAGGTGTAGAGATGAGCCGCAAGAGGGTGTAGCTCCTGACCAAGGAACGTATGCGCAGATTGTGGTTAGGGGGTCAGAAAAGGAGCCTACAGGATCAGGGACCAGTGGTAGTTCTGATAGGGGCATAAGGGAGGAGGATAAGGCAAAGGTGGATAGTGCGGCTGGGGTTTGGAAGTGTGTTGGAGGGTCACGTTTCTGGAGACCCAACATTGTGGAAAGTAATGCTAGGGCCACAGACAGTAAGGATGAGGAGGGGTGCTGGGTAATGGAGGGTGGTAGCAGAATCTGGAGGAGGAAGAGGGAAGGGGATCAGGAGGGATGGACAAAAGTTCAGGGTAGAGTCAGGCAGTACAGCCCCAGGGAACATCAGCAGGTTACACTAGCAAATAGGTTCAGTGCGTTAGAGTCAGCAGCTGAAAGTGACAAGGTACAGATTCAGCATTTAGTGGTTGGGGACTCAAGGGTAAGGCCCTTAAGGCGAACATTCTGTGGGAAGAGGGACAAATGTATAGTTAAACCGGGGGCAAAAGTAGTTGATATGGGCCCTGTCATTGAGGCAGAACTGGGTAGGAGTAGCCCGGAGACAGTTATAATACAGGTGGGGGTGAACAACATAGGACCTAGGCAGAGTGTGAGAATAGTAGCGGAGTACCGGAGCCTGCTGCAGAGGTTGAAGGAGTCCAGGAAACCAGTCATTGTGACTGGCATCCTCCCTCGCTGTGGAGCCAGTGAGGAGTGGTACTCGAGAGCTCTGTCTGTGAACAGCTCAGTTCAGAACTTATGTTCAGCTATGGGGCTTAGTTATGCAGACTTATGGGATCAGTTCTATGAGTGGCATAGGTACTATATGAAGGATGGGCTTCACTTATCGGATGAGGGGGCAAGGGCTTTGGGAGATGCCTACAGAAGTGTCATTCAGGGAAACTAGGTAGGAGGGGGGGGGGGGGGGGGGGGGGTTCAGGGACGCTAGTACTAGGGCATCAAGAAGTAAGCATTGGTAGAAGTTCATGTCAGAATAGGACAGTAGATCATAATTCCCTCAGAATTAGTAGAGTCAGCTCAAAGTATAAGATCACATGTGTGTTGCTGAATGCCCAAAGTATTAGGTCTAAATTTGATGAGTTTGAGTGTTATGTTGCCCTTGAAAAGCCTGATATCATTTGTGTAACCGAGACATGGGTTAGTGAGGGGTATAATAGGGATAGGCTACAGGATTTCGAGTTACAAGGGTATAACATGTTCTCATACTGCAGAGAATCACGGCAGGGAGGCGGAGTGTTTGTATATGTAAATAGCTTGTACTGCACTACTAGAGTTGATGATTCTAGTAAAGTAAAAGAAGTAGAATCAATCTGGCTTGACATTAAAATTGGTACAGGAAACAGAGGAAGGTTGAGGATAGGTGCATTTTACAGACCAGGGAATCTTCCAAGGAACTCCCAAGCTGAAACAGACCAAGATATTTGTGAGGAAATACGTAGGAACTTTCGGGCTCAGTGTCTTATTATGGGAGATTTTAACTTAAGAGGATACGAAAGTATAGCAGAGGAAACAAATGAGTGTAGGTTGTATAGGCAAATCTTTGAAGAGGAGCTTTTCATGCATCAGTTTGTAACAGAGCCAACCAGACATTGCTCCATTCTAGACCTTGTATTCTCAGACAACAGTGATCTAGTTAGTGACATAAGTATTTGTGCAGGTCTAGGAACCAGTGATCACAATATGGTTAAATTCAATATCTCATCAGAAATGAGGCCCAAAGATAACCTTATTATGGTTCCAAACTTCAGCCGGGCTGATTTTGATGGTATTAGAAATGACCTCGCACAGATAAAATGGAACGTTGAGTTGGCAGGTTTAGATGCATGTGAGGCCTGGAATGTTTTCAAAGCTAGATTAAGCCAAATTCAAAATCGGCATATACCCCTCAGGCACAAACGTAACAGAACCAAGGGCAATCCAGTTTGGCTTACCCCAGAAGTGAGGAGTGCTATACAAGCTAAAAGAAGTGCATTTGGCATTTTGAAGGGATCTTCACTAGATATAAATCAGAAGGCCTACCAGAATGCAAGAAATTCAGTTAAGAAAAAGGTCAGAGCAGCTAAAAGGGCAAAGGAACTTGATTTAGCTAGACATTGTAATGCAGATAGTAAGAAGTTCTTCAGTTTTTATAAGTTAAGTACAGTTTCCAAAATATAGGTCCATTTAAGGTAGATGATGTGTTAGTTAGCAAGGACAGCTGAAATGGTTGAAGTGCTTAATGATCAGTTTCAATCTGTCTTTACTATCGAGGACCAGAGTAGTATTGCAGCACTTCAGCCTGAGCTAGAGACAGAGGAGACTATAGGAGAGCTAGGTGGCATAAGTAGTGAACTTGTTCTAGAATATCTAAAGAAAGTAAAGGCCTAACAAGGCAGAAGGACCTGATGAAATCCATGCTAGACTTTTAAGAGAATCTGAAAGGGAGTTGTCAGTTCCATTAGCCATAATATTTTCTAAATCACTTGCAGATAGTTAAATTCACTTGATTGGAAAAGAGCAAATGTTGTTCCTATCATAAAAGGGAGATAGAAGTAAAGAGGAAAACTATAGACCAGTTAGTCTGACCTCATTAGTCTGCAAGGTGCTTGAATCAATCATCAAAGATAAGATTGTTGAATTCTTGGAGCAAAATGAACTCATCAAGATACACAGCATGGCTTAGGAAGGGCCGTTCTGTTTAACTAATCTTCTGGAGTTTTTGGATGTTGCAACAGATAGCGTTGATCAGGGTAAACAGCTAGATGTAGCGTTTCTTGATTTCAGGTAAAGCATTTGACAAAGTCCCCCATACAAGACTGGGTTGCAACTTAAAATTCATGGGATCAGGGGCAAGATTCTGGATTGGATAGAAGCGTGGCTTTCAGGACGCCAGCAAAGGGTTATATTGAATGGGTGCCAATCACAATGGAAGGAGGTTCCAGTGGGTTCCACAGGCTCAGTCCTGGGCCCATTGCTTTTTATAATATTTGTGAATGCAATTGAGAACAGTATAGACAGCAAAGTCTTGAAATTTGCAGACGATCTAAAAGTTGTCAGGATTATTAGAGGAAACATGATCAGGATGTTTTCAATCAGATCTGGACAAAGCTAGTTGAGTGGTCTGAAGCATGGCAGATGAAATTCAATTTGAGTAAATGTAAGATTATGCACGCTGGACGGGTTAGCAGTAAACATAGTATGAAATGGTGGGCAGAAAATGGAGCAGATGAAAAGGAAAGAGATTTAGGTGTCGTGGTAAACAATAGACTATCAGCGTCAGACCAGGTTGTAGAAGCTAGGGAAAAGGCACTTAGAATGCTAGGGGCCATTAACAGAAATGTTTCCTACAAGAGTGAAAAGGTAATAACAAAACTGTATTGTGCATACGTTAGACCACATTTGGAGTATTGTGTACAAGCCTGGTCTCCAACATATGAGAAAGATTGCTGGTTGTTAGAAAGAGTTCAAAAAAGGGCAACAAAAATGATTAATTGTCTGGTAGTTTACCTTATGAAGGATAGATTAAGGAAATTGGGTATGTTTCACTTAGATATAGAAGGCTAAGAGGAGATCTAATTGAAGTCTTCAATTTGTAAATAGTCAGCATTCTGGATATTTAAAGGCGTATGTTTGAGTTCAATAGGGAAAATCGAGGTAGAGGTCATCAGCATAACTCATTATGAAACAAAGTAGACTAGACTACGACAGTCATTTTTCAGTAGAAGGGTTGTAGGACATTGGAATATGCTACCAGGGATGTCGCTGATGCAGTGACACTTGCTTCCTTCAAAATTAGTTAGATAAATACTTTACAGAGAAGGGATTAGTTCATAAATACTCGTGGATTAGCCTTCTTTTATGCAGGTAGAGTAAGGTGATTTGAAGGGCGAGACTGGTGAGGGGGGGGGGGGGATGGGGGGGGGGGGGGGGGGGGGTGCAACCTCGGATGGGCCCAAGAGGCTCTTTGTTTGCACTTTTCTTTTATGTCTTTATTTCTTTATGACTGATATTGCAAATTCAAAGGGCCTGCACCCTCCTATTCACCTAAGAAAAATCACGACATAAACCTTCGAAGAACACAAACCTTCGAAGTTTAAAAAATGGTGATAGTTTTTTTCTTCTTCTAAATCTAATATTTATATTTTTGTATTTGGAGAAAAAATAATGGTCTCCAGCGCGTCTTGGTAATAACTTCGTACGTAATTGTGCTAGAGAGCTCATTTAAACGGCATTATGCTTAGGTATCTCGTCGACCCTGCTTTCAATGATATATACATCAGCCCTGTAGTCGCTCTGTGACCTCAAGGTCACGTGACCAGAGGTCACCCGGTGCAGTCTCACGTCAGATCGACTAAACCATAACATCTAACTTCTCACACTTCGATTGCACTAGGTGTCGGGGGTTATCTGGACCGTACATTTACGCTGTTAAATTTGCAGCCCCGTCCGTCGAACGTGTTCGAGTTATAACCTCAGGTACACATAGGCACTACTCGGCCTCTTTAATGTCGCACAAAGGTTTAATTTTCTTCGGGCGATATATATCGGGATATATCTCTATAAATATTCGAATGATATAAAACATCAGAATCGCATCAACACAAATTAATGTAATGCAATCTTGTGTAAGAACTCTAATGGAAAAGTGTCCTAATTTTGGCATGTGACCCAGATCAGGCTACGTGATTTCGTTATGTTCTCAGTTAAAATTCGTGATTTTTCTTAGCTGGAATAGGAGGGTGCAGGCCCTTTGAATCACGTGCCAACCTATTTAGCTCAATGATCAAGATCACATGACGACATAATTAAATATTTCGCCGATAGAGGGCGTCTGCGGGTCCTCAAGATATCAAGTTTTCTCCTCTCTATTTCCAGACCGAGAATGTTATAAAAATAGCTAAAAGTGTCTTCCAGAGAAGAAAAGACCTTCAATTGTGCGAAATAAAACGAAAAATGTCACAAAATCATCTATTGTATAATCAAGCCAAGTCATTTTGGAAAATCAACCTCAGAGAACGTGACCTTGAGGTCATGGAGTTACCTGCGGGGGTCATGCTATGCATCATTGAGTGCAGCTCGACGGGACAGATATAATGCCGTTGAGTTAAGCTCTCTAGCACAATAATTATGTGCAAAGTTATTACCAAAGACGATGATTTTTGCACACACAAAAAATATATAGGAAAAACCTATCTCCAATTTTCTTACCATCGAAGGCCAATATATCGAAGTCGATTCTGGCAAGAAACAATTCCGAATTTTAAATGCCACATGATAAAATCACGTGATCTGACCAAGATCACATGTGGGAATTCACAGTAAGACAACCGGTGGGTGCCGTCTGACCATTTTTAATTTTCTTGAAAAGTTGTGCATTGGGGTTTCAAAGGCATTGGTGGTGACAAAATTCATTGGTGGTGACAACAAAAAATCCCCCAAATATTTTCCAAATTACGCCTTCCGTATTTTCCCATGTG
>JAXIVJ010016001.1:0-30065 GCA_036785665.1 Chirona hameri
ATACCGCGAAGCGGCGCGAAATTTTTCAGTTTTTGACACTAGATAGCTGGATTTTGACTGCACTGCAAAGGCAATTTTTACGATATATTGTTAATTTTTCCGCAAAAGGTGGTGGGGGGGGGGGTGGGGGGGGGGGGGGTCGACCCCTTCCCCCGCCTTCTATAAGTGGGGGAGTTTGCTCAGACCTCTTCCCCCCGACCCCTCCCGTCGGCGACGCCCCTGGATGACAAATATTGCAGCATATACTCTCCTCTGAGAGGAGAACTATTTCCTTTAAACATGTAGCCTGCTTGAAACTTAAAAGTGAATATTTTATGAAGGGAATGGGCCCTGGGGCCAGCAATTACCGCCAAGGAAGCCTCTGCCAGACACTTAATGCAATTTCTTTTCCCATTTTCCAAATTTGTATAAGCAATTGCGAAACTTGTGTCATACCGCGAAGCGGCGCGAAATTTTCCAGTTTTTGACACTAGATAGCTGGATTTTGACTGCACTGCAAAGGCAATTTGTACGATATATTGTTAATTTTTCCGCAAAAGGTGGGGGGGGGGGGGGGGGGGGGGGGTCGACCCCTTCCCCCGCCTTCTATAAGTGGGGGGAGTTTGCTCAGACCTCTTCCCCCCGACCCCTCCCGTCGGCGACGCCCCTGGATGACAAATATTGCAGCATATACTCTCCTCTGAGAGGAAAATTGTTAAATTGTTTTGTACTACCACCCATGGGGTCCGTCAACGGAGGGGGGGGGGACATGTCCCCCCAACTTCAAAGCTGGGGGGACAGAGTGTCTTTTGCCCCCCTCGAAGTTTGAGCACATGACACTTCCCTCAAATTTCAAGCACCTCAAACAGTACACACCTGAAGGACCTTCAACAGTAAGAATACAGTCATCCAGGGAATAAAATAAAAAAATTCGAGCCGCTCCGCGGCGCAATCGCAATACACAGTCGTCAATTGCACACAGTTAAAGGAAATAGTTCACCTTGGGATTTTTTTTCCTCATGATTCAGGTAGGACGTACAGTTGTAAAAATGGTCTTTGCGGCAGTCAAAATTCAGCCATCCACAGTGCAAAACTTGAAAATTTCGCGCCGCTTCACGGCATGACAAAATTCGCAATGGCTTATACAAATTTGGAAAATGGGTAAGTGAATTCATTAAGTGTCTGGCACAGGCTCTGCTTGGTGGTACCTAATTGGGCCCACTCTCTTCATAACATATTAACTTTCAAACAGGCTACATGTTTAGCTAGTCTGCCGAGTTCCGAAAAAAGGCGACGCGAACGCAAAGACGCGGACATCGGCACCCGGAAGCTGCTCCCGTAGTGCCCAACTTGCTGGACCGAAGAGTTAAAGGAAATAGTTCACCTTCGAAACATTTTTCAGAACACGATTTTATTATATTTTTTTAATACAGTTTCTTTTTTTCTTTTCAAAAATGGTCCTACATCGCGCCAATTCAGGACAGAAGGTCGTAAATTATTAATTGTATGGTGTGCGTTATTGGTCTGCGCATGCTCCCTGGCAGTGCTGGCACTTTCAGACGGTACGGTACATCATATATGCGCCGCATTCCTTCGTCAAAAAGTCAAATATCTTCGGCTGGAGAATCTTTTCAGCCAAGAAAAGTTGCAGATAAGGATTTATCAACACGGGCTACACAACTGCTATTTCAGCTCAAAACCCCATGTTGAGGGTGAACTATTTCCTTTAAAGGAAATAAATAGTTCACCTTCGGAAATTTTCCGAACACGATGTTATTATATTTTGTAATACAGTTTCTTTTTTCTTTAAAAAAATGGTCCTACATCGCGCCAATTCAGGACAGAAGGTTGTAAATTATTGATTTTATGGTGTGCGTTATTGGTCTGCGCATGCTCCATGGCAGTGCTGGACTTTCAGACGGTACGGTATATCATATATGCGCCGTATTCCTTCGCCAAAAAGTCAAATATCTTCGGCTGGAGAGTCTTTTCAGCCAAGAAAAGTTGCAGATAAGGATTTCTCAACACGGGCTACCAAACTGCTATTTCAGGTTAAAACCCCATGTTGAAGGTGAACTATTTCCTTTAAAGGAAATAGTTCACCTTCGGAATTTTTTCAGAACACGATTTTATTATATTTTTTGATACAGTTTTTTTATTTCAAAAATGGTCCTACATCGCGCCAATTCAGGACAGAAGGTCGTAAATTATTAATGTTATGGTGTGCGTTATTGGTCTGCGCATGCTCCATGCAGTGCTGGCACTCTCAGACGGTACGGTATATCATATATGCGCCGCATTCCTTCATCGATCTCAACGACATCGGACCACGGACGCCTTCCAGACTTCTCTCCTCCAGCCCTCCACCGCTTCCGGGTGCGGGACCCTGTCCACGTGCTTGTGGCAGGGTCGTTAGACCCTTAGATAGGTAGCCTTTAGATATTTTTAAGTAGGCAGTTTCATTAGCACAATTTTTTTATTGGCAATAGGCCTCCTCCACGGCGTAGGTCCCTCTCCACTTTCGGGCAGTTAACTTGCAGGTGCCAACACGTTCTGTCGTGTGTGGCATTTAAAGTAAATAGTTAGCCCCCATCCTATCCTCCTGAGCCACGACGATGGCTACCCCCCGGAACCCGCCCCCCCGACCCGCCCGACCCCCCTCCGGGGTTCTCCGGTGCGCGACCGCGTGCCCCCCTGGACGGTCCCCCTCCCAGCCCCCTTCAGGGGCCCCGCCCGCGTCCCCCCGACCCCCCTCAGGGGTCCCCCCTCCCAGCCCCCCTCAGGGGCCCCGCCCGCCCCGTCCAGGGGCCTGGCAGTCGCCGGACTCTCGTCCCCCCGACCCACCCGACCCCCCTCTGGGGTCCCCCGGTGCGCGACCACGCACTCCCCAGGCCGGCTCCACTCCCCGCCCCCCTCAGGGGCATCCCAGGAGCCGACCCGGAGCACAGCTCCCCCCCGACCCCACCCCCCCGAACGGGCCCGCTCGCCTCCTTATGTGGCGAGCGGACGGACTCCCGTTCCGAACGATTAACCCGTTCCATGTCCGGCGCTGGCTGGTCGCCATCTGTGGTGGCGACGTTGACAGCGCCAAGCCCATCCGATCAGGAGCCCTCCTGATCGAGACGCTGACGTCCGAACAGAACGTCCGTCTGATGGGTGTGACAAAGTTCAACGGAGCGAAGGTCGCCGTGGAAGCCCCGGCGCACCTAAACTCAGTGGAGGGTCTGGTGTGGTGCCCAGACGTGGCCGCCCTCTCGGAGGACCTTATCCTCCGAGAGCTCGCACACCAAGGGGTGTGCGAGGTCACGCGCCTCTCGCCCACCAAGAAGCGACCCGAGCAGCCCAACCCGCTGATTCGGCTCCGCTTCAGAGGCAGGGAGCTGCCTACCCACATCCATTGTGGGTACGTGGCCGCCCCAGTCAGGGAGTGGATCCCACCCCCCCCCCCCCCGGCAGTGTCAGCAGTGCTGGCACTACGGCCACCTCAAGTGGACCTGCCGGGTGCGCACCGCCACCTGTGGACGGTGCGCAGGCGAGCACGGCACCGAAGGGTGCACGCGCGCAGCACGCTGCGCCACGTGCGACCAGGCCCACCCGGCCTGGGACCGCCGGTGTAGAGCCTGGGGCCTCGCTCGCGAGGCGGAGCGCCTGAAGCGCAACGAAAGGCGCGACAGTCGGCGCCCACCGGACGCCCCGCTCTCCCCAGGTCTCGCCCCTGGCGCTTGGCCGCCCCTCCCCCCTCCCGGAACCTCCCCCCCCCCCCACCCAACCGGCCTCCCGCCAGACCCCCCAACCGCCAGACCCCCCGACCACCATGCCAGTCCCCAAAGGCATCTCTGGCTGACCTCGAGCGCGAGGCTGCCGCTGATCCACCGGCACTGCGCTCCCCCTCCCAGCCGAGTCGAACATCGACTCAGGCCCCGCCTCCCCGGCCTCCGCAGCACCAGCGGAGTGCCGACTCTCGGAGGACTCCTCGGACGACTCTCTCATGAGAGCCGTCTCCCAATCAATCGCCCGCAACCCCGCTCCGCCTCCCGCTCCAACTCCCCGCCCGCCCGCCCCGCCCACTCCCCTCCCCCGCCCTCCCGCTCCAACTCCCCGCCCGCCCGCCCGCCCACTCCCCTTCCCGACTCTCGGAGAGTGACGGCCAATCAGGTTCATCGCGCTCCCACTCCTCCTCGGCCTCCCGCCCGGCCGCCCGCCCCCGCAGGCATACTCGAGCGACCTCCAGGCAAGGCTTGGACAGTAAAAGTTAATCTAAATGAATAATCAACAGTCAGAATTTGTCCTCCAATGGAATGTTAGATCTTTAATATCCCATTGGGGGCAATTCAAACATTACGTCTTAAATAATAATCCGTTAGTAGCCGCTGTTCAGGAAACCCATTTTATTGACGCCGACTTTAATAATTATACCTTGAAAATCGCCGGTTATAGCCTTTACACAAATAACGTAAATGCATCACCTCGCCGAGGTGGCTCGGCTTTGCTTATTTCAAACCAACTTTTGCATCATCAAATCGACCTTCAAACAACCTTAGACGCAGTCGGCGTTAATATTAAAATCGCTCAGCTAGAACTAACTCTTATCTCAATTTATTTCCGTCCTACTGAGGACATAGACATTGATTCTTTTTCCCAGCTTATTACAAATATTAACACCCCATGTCTGATTATGGGCGACTTCAACGCGCATAGTCGGGCGTGGGGCTGCCTTCGGAACTCTCGTCGCGCCAAATTATGCTGGACCTTCTGGACCGGCATAATTTGGTCTTCCTTAATGACCAATCACCCACACACGTACACCACTCAGGAGGTGAGGTGACTTACAGCGCCATTGATCTCGCCTTCGCCACACCACGCATCGCGAATCTTTTTACATTTAATGCACAATCTGACCCTCTTTTTAGCGATCATTATCCAATTCACTTAGAACTTCAAGTCCCTTCAGGACAGACAAATTCTTACTCTCTCCCTAGATGGAACCTTCGCAAAGCCGATTGGTCCTCCTTCCAAAAACACATTGACACTAGTCACCCCGCAGACTCCCAGACCGACATTAACACATTTTTAAACACTATTCTCGCATCAGCACATCAGCACATCCCACACACACGCACACACACACAACACCACCCGAGGCAGCGTACTGCCCCGTGGTGGAACACAGAATGTCAAAGAGCTGTTGCCCTCCGGAAAAGAGCATTTCGAAAATTTCAAGCTTGTATAACTGCAGAAAACGAACACGAAGTACGGAAAACTCGCTCTCTGGCTAAAACAATCATTGACAAAGCAAAAAAAGAGTCTTGGCAGGAATTCTCATCTACCTTTAATCGGTTTACCTCCCTCTCAAAAATTTGGACATTAATTAAATCATTTTCAAATAAAAGACCACCGGCATACAAAATCCCACACTTACAAATACACAACACATCTTACACGCTTCCCCTAGAGGTGGCAACACAATTTGCACAACACTACGCTAACATATCATCAACGCAACAATGTACACCAACTTTTGCTAACCAACTTAACGATCAATTTCAATCTATTAGCTTTGACTCTAATAACGTAAAAATATACAACTCCCTTTTTACCAACTCAGAGTTAACGTACGCTATAGGTAAATGTGGTAAAACTTCTGTAGGGCCAGATCAAATTGACTACTCCTTCTTTAAAAACTTGACAGAGACTGGTCTCACCAACTTACTAACAGCCTTCAATACCATATGGTTTGACGGCACTTTCCCTGAATCTTGGCATAATAGTACGCTAATTCCTATACTTAAACCTCGCAAACCTAAATCTTCTCCCGCTAGCTATCGCCCTATTTCTCTAACTAGTTGTGCATGTTAACTATTCGAACGCATGGTTAACGGACGCATCAGGACATATATTGAATCAAATAATTTACTTACCCCACACCAAAGTGGTTTTTCGACCAGGTCGCTCCACTGCGGACAATTTAGTTGGTCTTATCGACTCTGTCCAGCGCGGCTTTCGAGGGAGAGAGGTCACAATTGCCCTCTTTCTTGATTTGAGAGCTGCGTTTGACAGAGTCAACAAAACCGCACTTCTAGTAAAGGTCCATAAGGCCGGAATTCGAGGTCGACTCGCCAAATTTATCCAAAACTTTTTAGAAAATAGAACTTTTAATGTAAGGTGCGGCAACACATATTCTCCAAATCAAAATCAGGACCACGGTGTCCCACAGGGATCGGTCCTCTCCCCGACCCTATTTTCAATTATGATTAACGACATTTTCAGTAATATTAACAAGATCGACAAAGGTCTCAAATTTTCAATGTACGCTGATGACCTGGCGGTGTGGTTCTCGCACCCGAGTGTCGATCAAGCCAGCAAAACGTTACAACTAGTACTCATTGATATAAAGGTTTGGTGCGACCAATGGGGTCTGGAAGTTTCTCCAAGTAAATCTGCATCTCTAATTTTTTCAAAGAAACCTGCATATGTGGAACCCTACATTCCATTAAAATATAACAATCAAATTATCCCTTTTGTCAAATCATTCAAGTATCTGGGAATAACGCTAGACACACGTCTCTCGTTCATCCCACACTTCAATGATTTAGTGCAGAGATGTACGCGACGAATTAACATAATGAGGTCATTGGCTGGTCGAGAGTGGGGCGCGGATCGTGCCACTCTCCTCCAACTATATACTTCCCTGATACGTCCAGTACTGGACTATAACGCATTCTTATTTGATGACATATGTTCCAAACAAATTACAAAGTTGCAAACTGTCCAAAACACTGCCTTGCGCATCGTGACTGGAGCCTGCCGCACCACCAACACCACAAACTTACACATCGACACAAACATTCCCACACTCTGCCGCCGACGCAAATACACATTACTTAGATTCTACGCCAGAGCAAGTTCACACCCCACACGCCCAACATTCCACATCTTAAATCACCCCGCACCCACTAGACGACAAACACTACAACAAAAACGACACCCGCTTATCAGTCACAGAATCAGACAAACACTCACACTATTCAACATCGCTCACATCACCACAATGCCAACACCACCACTCACATCTCACTGGCTCGACACAACACCAGACACACACCGCCTCTTCACACACAACAAAAACACAGTCACCGCAGCGGAGACACTCACACTCTTCCACGAACACAAAGCACAACACAACACATACACATACATATACACAGACGGTTCACGGGGCGAAGGCCGAACCGGTGGTGCATTCTACACAAACACAGTTAGCAATAACTTTAGACTTCCCGACATAAATAGCGTATACACAGCGGAATTGTCAGCCATTTTATTAGCATTAATATATGTCAGAAAAGAAAAACTTAAGGAAGTAGTCATTTGCACAGACTCGTCCGCCTCGCTCACGGCAATTTCCTCGATTAGTGACTGTAGAAACCCGATAGTATTTAAAATCAGACAACTAATCAAGTATTTAAACAGTAAAAACAATAGTATTAAATTCCTCTGGATCCCTGGACACGCCGGTATCCCGGGAAACGAAGAAGCCGATAGACTTGCGAAATTGAGCCTAGAATTACCTTCAGTAAACCAACTTCCAAGTCCAGTATCAGACGTTTTAAATTATATCAATTCTCAACTTAGCATACTGCGCCAAAGCGAGTGGGATGCCGCTCCGCATTTTCATCTTTATCCAATTAAGCCAAAAGTCCAACATTTTATATCTAGTCAACAGAATTGTAGAGAGAAGGAGGTAATATTGGCACGACTCCGTCTCGGTCATACAAAAATTACTCATTATTATATTATGGAGAATCTCCCGCCACCAAATTGTCAACATTGCCCAGGTTATCCGCGCTACACAATCAAACACTTACTTATTACTTGCCCAGTACACAACGATAAACGACAGAACATTATTAATTACACACAACAAAACCGCATCACATTAAATCTTCAAACACTGTTAGGTGATAATTATCCTGAACTGATAGGTCTCCTCTTAGATTATCTCTACCAAACACGTTTAGCTAAACAAATATAACAGGGGTTTTTGACCCTGCGCATTTCTGGCCCACCGCGCAGGTTTTTTCCCCTTTGCGATAGACGCTGGGTTTTTTATTATTCAGGACTTCTCGCCCAGCTAAATACACCCCACAACCAGGTCTCGCCGAGACGCCGGAGCCAGGGAGACTGGCAACAGTCTCCCGTTGTTGCAATGACGGCACCCCCACGGCTCCATCAACACTGACACTCTTCCAAACTGCACAATAATACTCTGTATTATTCTATATCCAGGTCCAGGCAGGTGGTCGCAGGCATCACCTAACACTTGCTATGACACCCCCACACCTTCATTGCTTGGTCCCTGGTCAGTGCAGGGGCCGGTAGTGCGATTAGGCTCTCGCTCACGGCATCGCACTGACCAACAGACGCTATCACACACACACACCCGAGGTGTTCAATACCTGAGATAGAGGCCAGCTCGTACAACATGACTCCGCGCACGCTTGAGGACCGTGTCGCGGCAGTTGTAGCATACTCGGAGCACCCACACTACCACACTGGATCAGATTTGTCACACCAGATCTGATCTGGAGTGTGCTCAGGCACCACGACATAGCTCGCTGCGCACGGTTCCCGGGAGTGTATATTCTTTTGGGCAGGGAATTGCACCCCCGCGGGACCGGCCGCGGCGAGTTATGTTGAGCACACTCCGAGCACTCACACAACCAGACCAGACCGACCTAGGACCTGTCACCAGCTGGGTGTGTATGTAATACAAATATGTATGTATGTGTGTCTCGTGTTTTACTTATTTTTGACCTTGAACGAAATACTTAACGTAATGTTAGATATTATATTTACTTTGAACAAATAATTTTTCCGGGTACAAATAAACCGGTTAACGTAATTAGTAACGTAAAATAGCTGCCCTAGTCCCTAGTTTGCTCCGGGTCACATAAACCGGTTAACGTAGTTTTTTGCCTGGCAAATTGCCAGAGGTCATTGCCCCTCCCCGGAAAATGGCTCTAGGCCGTTCCGGGGAAAAAAAACCGCATTCCTTCGCCAAAAAGTCAAATATCTTCGGCTGGAGAGTCTTTTCAGTCAAGAAAAGTTGCAGATAAGGATTTCTTAACACGGGCTACAAAACTGCTATTTCAGTTCAAAATCCCATGTTGAAGGTGAACTATTTCCTTTAAAACGAAATTATAAATTCGCACCGTTTCGTGGCGGATTTATGTCTTGTTTATATGTTGCTACTTGCCTATATAATTGGGCAAAATAGTTCGCTTTATCACTTTTTACCGCACTCTAAAACGCAAAAAGAACATTTTTAGAGGTCATAGAGGAAAAAATGCATATCCAGGGCATAAGATTCCAAATTCTCGCGTCGCTCTGCGGTGCAATTCTTTTAAGAGTTCCAGGGTTTAGGCCTAAACAAATATTCGAAGTTGGTATAGCTGATTCCAAACTGGTGTCTCTGGTTCCAAAGTTGAAATGGCAGACCCCTCAGTTTACTAACTCCAGCTCCTACAAGTTAGTATGGCCCATGCCATACCTGCCATACTGCATTCTCCATCCTTGTAACGTGCCTTTTCATCTGCTTTGTTTGACCCTTTCAACGGTTGGGAAGGGGCCCTTCCAACGCTCGAGAAGGGGGCCCTTTCGAGGCGCCCCCTCCCCTCTGGACGAAATCATGGCTACGTGCCTGTGTGGACTGTGGTTAGTTGATAGCCATGCCACTGCAACCTAGCAGTAATGCGCATGTATATTGTATAAGTCGCTCAGTTTTTTTTTTTAAAGCGGAAAATACGCTAACTTAGTCAAGAAGTCACCTCTCTAGGTAGTGGCGTTGCCACACAATTTTGAGTAGGGGGAGGGGGGGGAGCGTTGGGTGTTAACCCGCGCACTGCAGGGGCTTTGCGCCGAACACGAACTGCAGGGGGGGGGGGGGGGGTGATTTCCGCTCCCCCCTGAGATCTCGAAAACTACGCTAACGCTACGTAGCTAGAAGCGGAAAACGGCATTTGATAGCTTGATACATGTTCTATCGAAAGTATTGCAGTATTGTTTTAGGTCAGGTCAAAATTGAGGTCACCAGAGGTCATCAAAGGTCAAAATTTCCAGTTTTTCCTGTTTTAAGACATCGCTCCAGCAATTCCCATATATCTCAGACAGACACTATGCTAGTTAGAAACAAACGGAAAAAAAGCAAACGCCAGCCAGTGAAATTTCCAATCGCTAAGGTGTCCTCAAATTTGATCTAAGGTCAATATTTGAGGCTCCAGAGATCAAAAGAGAAAAAAAATGACGTTTTTTTGCTAAATCGTTTTTCGCAATTAACTTATGTATTAAAGATAACGGAAAACTGTTTACTTCATTGTGTTTATCTTGTCAAGGCGCTTTGAATAATATACATGGTGACCTTGTTAAGTCAACTTAAAAATTTGACCTCAGGTCAAGGTCAAGTGTTGACCCAAGTAGGGCATGTTGCATATGGGAAGACGTGTCTTGACGAGACAAACACATTGATGTCTGTTTTACTTCTCTATCTTCATTATGTCGGGAGTTATTGACAAAAAAAAGTGATGGTGACCTCGCATGACCTTAAATGACCCAATAGGGGTCACTGAACAAAACTTACACTTGGATCATCAATAATATCCTATAATAACATGATCCCGAAATAATTGGACTAATATCATGCATATCCTTAGCATTTGTATATTCCCCCATTTACTTATTATGGGGAGGTTACGAAATTGACCTGACCTAAGGTCACCGATATCAAAATTCCGAGATAAGCGAATTGTAAGTACGTATGCTCTCATGACATCCTGTAAGTTTCAAACTGATCGGTGAAAAACTCTGGCTTTGGCACTACTGCAAAACAAATTGGAGGTTGTCACTTGACCTGGCACTTGACCTGGTCTGGTGACCTGACCTGAGATGACCCTAGGTTTTTTTTCTCAAAGTGTGCGCAATTGATGTCCTGACAGGTGTGCGAAACCCCTGCGGCGCTGCGCGCCGCCGTTTTTTTCGCTATCTTTGAAAAACCTGAGGGGGGGGGGGGCGGAAATCAACCCCCTGCAGTGCGCGGGTTAAAATCCTGCGAATCTGGGGGGTAGGGCGGACTCCGGCTGGAGAGATCCGGGGGGGGGGGGCCCGGTGGCGACGTCCCTGTCTCTAGATACCACTGACACAGCAAATAGCGGGAGTATCCCAAGGCAAGTTGGCAGTGGCGGACGCAGAGGGGGGGGGGGGGGGTCAAAAGGGTCAGTACCCCCCCCCCCCGAAATTTATGAGGGCAAGCATCAAAAGGACCCGCATTCTGACCCATACCTGGCAGGGGCCCGGTCTTGGTCAGGCCTGATCGAGGCAGGGGCCCGATGCTGGCAAAGGCGTGATATGGGGCCCGGTCAGGACGAGGGCCCGGTCATTGCATATTCTTGTTGCGGGCCCGTTTCTGGTAGGGGCCGGTCTTGGTCAGGCCCGATCGAGGCTGGTGCCCGGTGCTGGCAAAGGCGTGATATGTGGCTCGGTCGGGACGAGGGCCCGGTCACAACAGGGTCCGCTCCTTGCAAATACTTTGATACGGCCCCTTCCTGATAGGGACCCGTTCCTGGTAGGGGCCAGATCGAGCCAGAGGCCTAGTTCTGGCGGAGGCGTGATATGGGGCTCGGTCAGGATGAGGGCCCGGTCACAACAGGGCCCGGTCCTTGCATATTATTGCTACGGGCCCGTTTCTGGTAGGGGCCCGGTCTTGGTCATGCCCGATCGAGGCAGGGGCCCGGTGATGGCAAAGGCGTGATATAGGGGTCGGTCAGGACGAGGGCCCGGTCACAACAGGGCCCGGTCCTTGCATATTATTGATACGGGCCCGTTTCTGGTAGGGGCCCGGTCTTGGTCATGCCCGATCGAGGCAGGGGCCCGGTGATGGCAAAGGCGTGATATAGGGGTCGGTCAGGACGAGGGCCCGGTCACAACAGGGCCCGCTCCTTGCAAATTTTGTATACGGGCCCGTTACTGGTAGGGGCCCATTCCTGGTAGGGGCCCAATCAAGGCAGGGGCTCGGTGCTGACAGAGATGTGATATGGGGCCCGGTCAGGTCGAGGGTCTCGTCACAACAGGGCCCGGTCCTTGCAAATTATTTATAAGGACCCGTTCCTGGTCAGGCCCGATTGAGGCAGGGGCCCGGTGCTTGCAAAGGCCCGGGCCCTTGCCCCGGTCAGGACGTGGGCCCGGTCAGGACGTGGGCCCCGTCACAACAGGGCCCAGTCCTTCCAAATTCTTGATATGGGCACGTTCTGGGACACGGGCCCGTTCCTGGTAGGGGCCGGTCTTGATCAGGCCCGATCGAGGCAGGGGCCTGGTGCTGGCAAAGGCGTGTATCAGGGGCCCGGTCAGGCGTAGAGCCCAGTTCCCACCATATCCCATATACTCAGCCCTATATCTCGTTGAGCTCATGAATCCACGCCCCCCCCACTTCAAACCTGTGGCACAGCCCTTGCTACCCCCCCCCTAATTAAAAAAAACGCATCAGACTTATCAAATTACCATTTTTAAACCCAAGAAAACATTGCACCATGTGGGTCAGGGTACAGCACATTACCGCTCATTATGACCGCGCCGACCACGGCTAGCAGGCGCTCCAGCTCTAGCAGGCGCTCCAGGCGACGGCTAGCAACCCCTGGGCAGGCTCGAGGGCCCCGTTCACAGACTCAATGACCCTCTGGATAAGCTCGAGAGGGCCCTGAACAGACTCAATGGCCCCTTGGCAAACCGAGAGACCCCTGAGCAGACTCTAATAGCCCCTGGGCAGGTTCGAGAGGCCCCTGGACAGGATCAATGGACCATTGGGAAAGCTCAAGAGGCCCCTGAACAAACATTCTAATGGCTCCTAAGCAGGTTCAAGAGGCCCTTGAACAGACTCAATGGGCCCCTGAGCAAGCTCGAGAGGCCCTGGGCAGGTTCGAGACCGAAAGGCCCCTGGACAGACTCGATGGGCCTCTGGGAAAACTATTATGGGCTCTGGGCAGGTTCAAGAGGCTCCAAAACAGACTATAATGGGCCCCTGGCCAGGCTCGAGAGGCCCCTGAACATACTCAATGGGCCCATGAACATGCTCGAGAGGCCACTGGGCAGGTTTGTTGGGCCGTGGGTGGGCTCAATTGGCCCCTGGACAAGTGGACATGCTCTAGAGGCCCCTGGGTGGTTTTGGGGGCCTTGAGTGGGCTCAATGGGCCCCAGGGCATGTTCCAAAATTCACTGGGCATGTTTATGCGCCCTTAACCCTATTTGTAACAGGCTCCTGGCTACCCCTATTTGTAACAGGGGGGGGGGGGGCGGATTCCGCCCCCCGGAGATCTCGAGATCTACCCGTCCGATTTTCAAAAATGAAACGGTGTTTGGTTCCCCTCAACACGATCTACATTTATAAGTAATACAAAAATATAAATTTGGGATAGGGGGGCAACAGGGGGGCAAAAACTACAAATTTTAGCGGTATTTTTGATCCAACATAGCTTCCATGTTTATCGACCGATTTGAACACAACTAATAGGAATCGATAGAAATTGAATTGGAAATTGATATATGAGGGTGACGTTTGAAAATTCAAAAATCATAGGCGTGTGCAGGTCACTCAATATGGGGGTGAAGTAAATGCGTAATAAAACCATTTTTTGATGTTTTTTTTTAAATAAATGAAATAGTATGTGATTGAGACATTATAAAAAACAGTTATAAATCTTTTTTTTTTGCCATAGGCGGTACCAGGTTAGTGAAAAAGGGGGTAAAATTGGGAAAAAGTATTAACCGCAGACAAGTTGCTATCCAGCACTATAAATATGTTCCTGATCATAGATAGTTCCTTTTTGCATGTTGTACTTCATCATAGGCGTAACCAGGATCCAAACTGGGGCGGAGCAAGACCTTTTGATAAGTATATTATCCGCTATTATGATACTAACTAGTCAACAGTGACTATTTCACTTACAACTTCAATTAACATTGCTTACCCCCCTTTTTACCCTACCTGGACTCGCCTATTATCTTATAATCATTCGTAGAGTAGCCTGTGGTGCGTGTTTCATCCGAAAACTGCAGTATGTTATGTCATTGTACGCCCATGCCTCTTAGTTTTCTTGCAATAATATGACCCCCTTTCTTCCATTCCTGAGCGCGCCTCTGCAAAAAAAATGACTTTATTCCCTTTTCTGGTCTCATGTGCATATATTATTATAAGCTAAACGTATATTGCGCCGTTATCGCTGGCATATCGTCATCACCATGCCAGTCACCCCCCTTTTCATGTTCCTGAACACGCCCCTGAAACTCTATATGTAATCAATTATGCAAATAATGGAAGCAGAAGCTATCTTTTACATCTTGATAGCTATAAATGCCCCTTACATTGCTCTATTGGCTTCCCGCCAAGCATTGAATACTTCCTGGAACCCCCCCCCCCCTTTCAAGCCCCTGAAACCGCCTCTGCCATGCAATGTTTATGATATTTCATTAACATCAACTAATTTGCACTTGTTGCAATCACCGTAAGCCGATGTAACTCCTTCATACTTGATGCAGTTAGGAAAAAACCGTGAAGATCGCATTTCCGTATTATCGCCAAATGTCGCCTCCGAACCCACCCAAAACTGTGCCCTGGAACCGCCTCTGTTCAGTTTAAGAACTCAAAATTTTGACTCCAAATGCGGAGTTCAATTCTATGAGAAGTCCCAAAATTTCATGGGCCTGCTCCCAGCCGTTCTGGAGATATCTGCGAAAAACATGAGGGGGGGGGGCGGAATCCCCCCCCCTGTTACAAATAGGGTTAAGTGGGCTCAATGAGGCCCCTGGACATGCTCGAGTAGCCACTGGCCATTTTTTGGGGCCGCTCGGTGGGATCAATGAGCCCCTGTACATGCCGAAGAGGCCCCCTGGGGCCGGCTTCGAAAGCCCTTCAGTGTCTCTGAGGGCCCTTGACATGCACCAGAGTGACCCTTGCCTGGTTTGAGGGCTCCTCTGTGACTTTTTGAAAGCTATTTAGCTAACGCAAATGGTATCTGGGCCAATCTCGGCGGGGCCCCTGTGACCCGTAAGGGGGGGGGGGGGGGGGCAATTGCCCCCCCCCCACTCCCTGGCTGCGCCCCTGGGTACATATGTATATACAGTTATTATTATCATATGTACTATTAAGTTCAAGGTGTATTTTAAGGGATTTTGACTGGGGTGGCAACTCTGCGATCAGGGGCGCTATCGCTCAAGGGGGCGCCATCGCCAAAAACGCCAAAGGGGCCCACTGGCGGATCCAGCCTCTCTCCGTAAAGGATCGTTTTGTGGCAAAAAGGTACCCCCATTTTTTTCCCCGCGGATTTGGACGGTGACCTGATTTTGTATTCGAGCTTAAGAAATTCACGTTTTAAAGGTATGATTTTGTGATTTTTTCCCGATTTTTTTTTTGGTGTGTGTGTGTGTGTGTGTGTGTGTGTGTGTGTGTGTGGGGGGGGGGTCAAAAACACAAAATTTTCAAATCCGAAATAGCCATTTTGGGGAAATGTCATTTCCTTTCTTTTGACATTTTTTTTTGGGTATTTGCAATTTGCTTCAAAACTATTTTTTTACGATTGTTCAAACATTTATCGTTTTTCCACCCAAAATGCCATGAAATGACGTCATTAAAACGTCATTACCTCCCAAAATGATACAATCAATTTGATTGCATTTGGTGTGAAGACGCAGAATTGATGCAGCTGATGCAGCTGTGGCGCCGTCACTAATTGATGCAGGTACTGATATCTATTAACGTAATTTTAACGTTGATATCTATCATAGTTTTCAAGTTATTGAGAAAATCCGGGAGGGGGGGGGGGCAGATTCTGCCCCCCCCCCACACCAGCGGGGTGCGGGTTAAGCGTCACCGGGGATGCTTGAATTGCATCAGGTGCGCTGTTTTGTCTATTATTGAAAGAAAGGGATACCTACATACAAACTTCAAATTCAATCACTCAAGAGAAGAAGAAAAAACTTCCGTTTTCATCATGACGTTTTCTCCTAAGATCATTGTTTTTCACGTTCAGTGCAGGGAACGCGCGGGGCAGGGGGGGGGATACTTGTATCATGGATAAAGTAAGTATAGATAGGTAATTCCGCCCACTTTCTATTGTTATCCGCGACCATGCGGTGCCGCTGCCGTTTCCCGTACTACAAAAAGAACAGCTAGTATACCGCCCGCCCCGTGGTAGGCCGCAACGCTGAGACGGCCGCCCCTTCGCATGGTTTCTCGCCTTCCGGTGATTGTGAGATGAACCAAATTAAGTTTAAATGTATTCGGGAAGCTCTCACAAGCACTTACGACATGTTGGTTCCACCGATGGACATCATGCCTGGTAGGTTGTGCCCATATATGTAGGAACGTCCACATGGTCAGGGGCGGAGAATTAGGGGTTTTGGGGGTGCTCAAGCACCCCCTGAGCTCAAAAGTGCACCCCCTCACTGTCAAAAGCACCCCCTCAAATAAAAAGGTCCGTTCAACTAACGGCTGCTCAGTCTTACTTCGGCGAAGTAAGACTGAGTGGTGTAAAAGTGTGTGTATGTGTGTCTGTCCGTGTGTAAATAGGTGGTTTTGCACGGTCAGGTAGGGACAGGTCAGTTCGCTCAGTCAGTCTTACCGTCCCTCAGCATGTTTGTGGGGCCGGTCGGCCGGTCCGGGGCGCGAATTGCCCGACTCGGCGCCGTAGCCGGGGCTTAAGAATCGCTGTTTTGCTCATAGGACAATTCGCGCCCGAGCCGGCGGACAGAGGCAGGCCTCCCGCACCTCCGCGCACAGCTCCTGGCGCCACACCTCTCGCTGCGGCATGTCCGCCCGTCGCCGTTGTAATATCCGAGGCCGCGCTGAGCAGCTGCCCGGACCGCTGCCGACCGGACCGTCGCTTCTTCTGCGTTGTGTTGTTTGTATGTGGTTGTTCGAGATACCGAGATACATTAAATAAATAAATGAAAAAAGGGGAAAACAGTTCACACAGTCAGGTTAGCATTGACGACTTCGTCATTTCGGTGCCGATATTATGTGACTGGAAGGTGTATATGTTCGCACCGTGACTTTTTGTTCTCTTCCCATCGTTAACAAGTTAAAATACATTACGATTATTGATGTGACTCGAAGCGTGTTGGGGACGGGGGGCAGCCATAGTGCAAAAAAATAGCTTCCAGAGACCATGACATGAAACTCCATATTGGGTTTCCGATGCATCTTGTCACTGATGTTTACATCCATTTTCGTGCCGCTTGCTTCCTTTTATTTTACGGTCCGTCGTGCTTAACCCGCCATTTACGGGGGGGGGGGGGCGTTTAACGCCCCCCTGATGAATTTTCGCAATAGCTGAACAACTAATGGCGCTATCAACATGAAACTTCGGGTACCTTCTTATAAATCATTGTTACGTCTTGTGTGCAAAAATGAGGAAATTTCGTCGATTTTTTTCTTCTCTCGAGTTATAGCGAATTTAGTGACACACGAGTTTTACACCAAAATCAGTTAAACTTTGCAAGGCCGTACAAATGCCACATTTGAAGCAAAATGCAATCCAAAAACACCAAAAGCTAGCAAATTGCAACGGCTACCAACTGGTTATCTCGGATTTGTGAAAATGTTAGTTTTTGACCCAAAACAAAAACTAAAAAAAGGAAAATTATCACAAAATATTTTTTAATAAAATATAAAAAAACGGAAGATATGTCAGAGAACCATACCTAGGCAACTACCATACACAATCTAAAACTGATATCTCCATTTTTGACTGACTTATGACATCTTAAGTATGGGTAACTCATGACGTCATATATTTAAATTGCGTGATTTGGCTTTTATTGACTAGATACAGACAAATAAATGCCACCACTATATTTCTAAGACAAACCTGGTCTAGAAACATGCCTTTTTTGTTTATATTTATAAATTTAAAATGTTGACCTTGGGTGGCCTGAACTTGAATTGACATTGACATTTACTTCACGTAAATAAAGTCAGGTGGTAAAATAACTATCACTATCGAATTATACGTGGAAAATAACTCGTATAACATGTGTTGCATGACTTTCGTAGATATTTTGAGCATAGTGACCTTTTGTGACCTGACCTTGACTTTGACCTTGGCCAACACTCTCATTTCAGCTAATGCAAGATATTTATCATATCTTTGGCAGCACTTTGGGCGAAACTGGTCGTAATCGAAGGCTTTGGATGGAAAGTATGGCCCATAAACTGAAATACGCCGATTTTGACCTTTGACCTGACCTTGACCTGACATTTTACCTCACTTTTGCATTTTTGAGCATGCTGTAGATTTGTCTCATTGAGAGCTTTCGATTGCCGCCTTGCGCGTCTCGCTGCGATCATTGGTTCTTCGGAAGATAACCAGGAGGCGTTTAACGACCCCCCTCCCAGTCAATGGCGTTCTGCTGAGACCCCATTCGATGCCGAGTTAAGCGGCCATAACGGCCGCCAACCTCTCTCCTCGTCCTCTCGCTACAACTTGGATTTGAGAGCCGTCGGTGAAAAGCACCCCCTGACATTTTTACAATTCTCCACCTCTGCACATGGTAAGCCGTTTCCCGTACTACATAACGATAGCTAGTACCGCAGTACCGCAGCTAGTACGCTCTGTGGTCGCTAAATCGCGTATGAATTGCTAAATCGCGTAAATCGCGTACCCATGCTTTTATTGAATGCCCCTCCCAGATTCCTGTGTGTGGGGGAGGGGGATTTACCCCCCTCCTCCCTCCCCTGGATCCGCCAGTGCCAGCAATTACCGCCAAGGAGAGCCTCTGCCAGACTCTGGAATTCATTTTCCCATTTTCCAAATTTGTATAAGTAATTGCGAAAGTTGTCATGCCGCGAAGTGGCGCGAAATTTTCCGTTTTTTACTGTGGATAGCTGGGTTTTGACTGCTGCAAAGACAGTTTTTACGATTTTACGATAAATTGGAAACGCGCGGGGGGATACTTGTATTGAATGCCCCCATATTCCTGTAGGGGGGGGGGGGATTTTCCCCTGATGCCCCCTCCCTGCATCCGCCAGTGGTCTGGCCTTTAGCCGCTAAGAAGTAAATAAAGAAAGAACAGCACGTGTTATTAATTTAGCAGCACGTTGAGAGTGGCAATCAAACACCGTCCTGTAGCAAAATAAAAGTATGAATGTAAACAAATGCAATAATGGCGCAGCGCGGTAAAACACGGCAGAAATAACGCAAACAAATCCAAGCATAATGTAAACAAGCGCCACACAACACCAGTAAAGGCGGCCGCAAACTAGGCCATTCGGCGCCCGGAGGTCGCGATATCGCTACGACTTTCCGCGCATCTTTAGCGACTTTCCGCCTTCGCGTCAGCCGAAACGTCAAAAATCGCGGACGAATGTCATCGGCCGGCCATCTGCGGACCGGCGGAAAAAAGCTGATTCGAACGAGCTTTTTTTCCGCGACTGAGCGCCGCGGAGCCGCGGACAACAAAATTGATCAGGCTAACAGTGGCGAATATATGCAAGACAGAGGTACAAATTTTGCACAGCATGCTCTTGCCGCTGTGAAATGTATTATGTAAAAGTTCGTGGTTCTAAACTTACATCTTCGTCGATAAATGGCCATCATTAATTTACCTTGTGACAGGCTGTAGGCACAGGTTGCGACATGCTGTAGGTCGGCGGGGCGGAATCTCGCGAGCAGACAGCGCCGATTCCGCCTGAACAAGGACGATATTCAGCGGTATCGCCGCGATTTTCCGAGGCGGAATTTCGCAGTGATATGGGGCGCCGAATGCGTAGTGTGCGGCCGCCTTAACACCACCTGTGATTGAACTTTCACAAAACTGACGACAAACAAAAAAGGATCTCAAGATATCTTTAAGACACATCTGAGTTATGTAACAAGCTAAAACTATTTATTTCGGTTTCTTATGTTTATGATCATTTACAGTCACCAGGGGGCAACCAGACCTTCAGAAGGGGAGGGGGGGGGGGGGGCAATCCAGTCATGGTGGGCCCCTGGGAAAGAGGCCTCCCCCCAAAAAAACATATATTCCCCTCAAGCGCGGATCCAGGATTTCGGTCAGGGGGGGGGGGGGGGGGCGACATACATAAAGTTGCGCCCTACGGGCGCACTTGGCGGGCGATACATGGGCGAGATCCGGCTCAGGGGCACATGCGGAACTTTATATACTTTTGGGGTTGTAGCTACAACTGCATCCACAAAAACTACAACCCCAATCATTAATATTACAACCCCAACATTGCCAGTGAATGCCTACCCAAGTAAATAAATACAGTAAATGATACACAAAACTAAAGGATTTTTCACCAAAGGAATTTTCAATAACAATCATAACAAAACAATTAATAAATATATGAACACAGAAAAGGACAAACTTTAAAATGTTAGTAAAGTTTATCATAAAATAACATTTAAAATCCAACAATAGGTAGTACAACATGTTATCCCAAAATTACTGAGAAAGACTATGTAGGTACCCAGGGGTGTAGGGTCATATTCAGTTGGGTCATAAACACTATAGAACAACACTACCTACTGACAAACGGGTAACATTTCTGTCAATTTCAGACACCCACAAAATGGCAATCTATAGGTGTTAACATAAAAAACATGAGCAAAACAAGATTGAGTGTAGCATATTTACATTGGGCTTAGTTCTGGATAGGTCACACATTTAACATTAGAGTGCACCCTTACGCGGTTGGCAAAAGTTATATTACATTTTGAGCTAAAATATGCTGGTGAAATTGACACTTAATGAAGAACTTGAACAATATTATACATATTTTGGTGTGTGAAAGACGTGAAGGCATACCAATCATCCTGAGCTGGAAAAAGACCACAAATAATCATAGACCCAAATCATGAGTTTAAATTTAGGATTAATTTATCACAACCTTCAATTTTTAGCCAGACAAACATTATTTTCACAAGATATACCTGGTCATGGTGTTGAAAAGTAGAGGACCACATCAGTAAAAGTCATTTTAAAAGAGAATAGCCTAATCCAACATCAATCAAACAAAAACGCATGTGAAAACAGCATAAATATTGAAAGCAATATACAAGGGCAAAATAAATGTACATATTTGACATAGCTGCGTCATATTTGTCTCTTTTATTCAGCTACGTCAAATTAGCAGTAGATTGATATTGCTCAGTAGTATCAATCTATTGGGCAATCTAAAATTTGAGGCACGTAGCCTCAGAATTTCTGGAAACTTGGCAGGTACGTCCTCCTTGCCACGCTGAATACGAAAAACCTAAAATTAGTCTAGAACGCGGGCTACTTTCAGAGTTATACCGTTTTAGAGATCTACAGTTTTGAGTCCCGTCGCCTCAGAATCGCCTGAAACTTGGCAGGTAGGCCCTCCTTGCCACGCTGAACACGAAAAACGTAAGATTAGCCTGGAACACGGGGTACTTTCAGAGTTATATATTTGTTTAAGTTTTGAATGTCTGTCTTCCTTTATTTTGAAACGACTGCGCAGGAATTGGAAGCTTTCCGCGTCAAGTTAGCCAGATATTCAACTGACAGACATTCAAAACTTAACACGTTATAACTTTAAAAGTAGCCCGTATTCCAGGATAATTTTACGTTTTTCGTGTTTAGCGTGGCAAGGAGGACCTACCTGTCTAGTTTCAGGCAATTTTGAGGCGACGGGCCTCAAAATTATAGATTGGGCAATATCAATCAGCTGCTAATTTTACGTACGTCTTTTATTATTCCTAAAAGGCAGGGTATTACCCCTCGCCCTACAGGGGGGGGGGGGGGCGGCTGACAGAACCCTGAGGGTTTTCTTGAATAACTTTTTACACATGCAATGCATGTTGCTGAAATTTTTGGTAGTTGAGTTTTACAACAATTATACGTAGGCTGTAAAACTTTAATTGAAATTGGTTGAGTAGTTTTGGAGATAATCATGTTTTGATGACGTCATGTTGGTAAAAAATGATAAATATTTGCAAAATCGTAGAAAACAGAGTTTTGAAACAAATTGCAAACGCAATTCACCAAAGATACAAAATAGCATTCTCTTTAAAATGGCGATCTCGGATTTTCAAAATTTTGGGGTTTTGACCCCTAATTGTTTGTTTTTTTAAATCCCCCACAAAATCAAAATTTTCACAGATATTAGAAAAACCGGAATTCATGTGAGAGTACTGAGTATGGACAATACCCATACCAAATTTCAAAGCAATATCTTCATTTTTGACTGAGTGATAGCTCTCTAAGTGTAAGAAACTGATGACGTCATTTTTTTGCATATTTTTTTTAACTTTTTTTTTGACAAGATACGAACAAATAATTACCTTTTTTGTATTTCTGAGCCAAAACTGGTCTAGGAACATGCCTTTTTATTTACATTTATCAATTTCTAATTTTGAGGTTTTCTGCATGGCAAAATCTCTGTTCCGGACGTGGTAAGCCCGAGGTCATTCACTTGACCTGGAAGGTCACCCGTTGACCTGAAACCTAAAATTCGCATACTGTTAGATTCCTCTCATGACAGGCAACATGCTGGTTCTTATCGCATTGCTCAAAGTTACTTGGTTTGGAAGTTAACAGAGGGGCCTGTCAGACCCCCGTAAGGCGAAAGTGAAAAAAGCTCCCGTAGGGAGAGGATTAATCCATCACCGAAATGACCACTTTCTCATTGACTCTTCCATGTTAAAGCATCACCATTTATTTCTCAAGGCTTTTATCCTAACCTAACCTAACTCACTCACCTCACCTCACCTAACCTCACCTCACCTCACTCACCTCACCTCACCTAACCTCACCTCACCTCACCTCACCTCACCTCACCTCACCTCACCTCACCTCAACCTCACCTCACCTCACCTCACCTAACCTAACCCTTGGAGGCCAGTTTACATATTTTTAAAGAAGTCCATCGGCCGAAGCCGAAATCCTCAATATGTTGTGACGTTTTTGGTGATTTTAAGTCATTTACGGTGATAAAGTTAGTTATTCGGTGATGGGATTATGTATTGCCTTACTAAAATAATGCTGTTTGGTTCTCGCCTAATTTGTTTGCCTTGTGCATGGGTGGAGAATCCTATAGGGGCAGCCCCGGCTGCGGGCCGGGGCAACCTCAAAGTTGCCTCGGCGGGGCCGGGGGCAGCCATTTTTGAGAGACCCTTTTTTTTGCAAGACCTTAGTTATTATTTAAAAAGAATAAAGAAAGCGCAAATATAATCCCAGCATAAAATGCATACTTGGTACGACTCTCTGTGAAAAATATGGGTAAAATTGCGCTTTCGATGCGCTTTCGAAATGGGGGGGGGGGGGGGGTAGTCAAAGGAGGCTGAGGCCTTGCCAACTTTGTTCTTAGTGAAACACCTCGGGCAGGTCAGAAAACTTATATTTTCGGGGAGGCACAGTTGGGGTCGCTATCTCCGGTCCTAAAAGAGGCATATTGTCCGATCTAAAGGGGGTGCCGCCGGCACTCACGACTCAGGGGGGCGCCACCTCATCATCAGTTTATTGCTGTTAAAACATACCTGCACTCGAGAGTGGCACCTTCGGTGTCCAGACGCCCAGGAGAGGCGCCCTCAATCGTGATTGCCCCCGCATGTCCATGAAGATAGCGACGGATTCGGATTCGAATTCAGCGTCGAGTATGCGATTCGCTTCACAATGTGGTGACAGGTCATTTGGGGCACGCTGATCACGAAATGGCATTCATTTTGACATTCACGGTAATCTTAGCCGAAGTTATTGTCCGCGATCGCCAAAATAATGGTCCTCATTCCGATTACTCGGGTCAGTATATAGCCGTTAGCCTTCGACAACCTCACTCGTAGCAAATGACATTGGCCCTCAAATTTCAAGATCAATGGCGATTGATTAAACTTCGGGTCGGTTTTGAGTCCTTTGACCTTGAAATTGAGGGGTCATGGTCATTTTCCACGAGTGAGGGTTGCAAAGATTACGGCAGATACTGACCCGAGGAATCTAAATGAGACCATTATTTTGGCAATCGGCTTCTAACTTCGGGTCGTTTTGAGCGCCCCGTCATATGGCCTTGAAAATGAGGGTCAATGTCATTTGCCCACGAGTGAGTTTGCGAAGGCTGTGGAATCGAATGAGGAATCGAATTAACCGAGGAATCGAATGATACCATTATTTTGGCGATCGGACAATAACTTCGGGTTATTTGTCCTTTGACCTTGAAAATGAGGGTCAAGGTCATTTGCCT
Organism: Chirona hameri; assembly: GCA_036785665.1. Taxonomy (NCBI): domain Eukaryota; kingdom Metazoa; phylum Arthropoda; class Thecostraca; order Balanomorpha; family Balanidae; genus Chirona; species Chirona hameri. The sequence goes on from JAXIVJ010016001.1 coordinate 24,221, forward strand.
CCAGTGAGGTTTCGAAAAGCAGCGCCTAGGATTATTGGCTCGAGGAATAGAATGATACCATTATTTTGTTTTGCGATCGGACAATAACTTCGGGTCGTTTTTGAGCCACCCCGTCTTTGACCTTGAAGATGATTTTGAAGATGACCTTGAATGTCAAAATGAATGTCATTTGCGTGATCAGCGTGCCCCAATTAAACTGTTTCCCACATTTGAAGCAAATCGCTACTCGACGCTGAATTCGAATCCGATTCCGTCACTAACTTCACGGACCGCCACGTGCGACGTGCCCCCTAGGGCCCCTTGGTTGCGCCCTGTCCTCGGCCGGGGCAACTTTGAAAACAATTATCCACCCATGGCCTTGTGAGTTGTGGGGAAATTCAAATATGTTATAAGTAATTTTTATATCTCACTGTAATATATAAAAGGACCGGACCTGGACCATCACCAGGAGGAGGTGCCTTTCTTGCAAGAGAAAGGCTAGTTGCTGAAATCACACATTTATGTACAACCTTAATATTGATATTGGCTGATTATTGTTGTGTGAGCTACCATGAGGTAGTCTTGCCTACTTTCGACCCAACATGATACTTTCAATTTGTTTAAGATTGCACACCTCGCTGTTGCTAAAATACGCCAGTAATGAGGTATTACACCTATGTTCATTCTAAGGTGTTAAAACTTCAATTTTGCACATATTCCATTTTTATCATTAGTCGCTTTTACTACCCCCCCCCCCCCCCCCACCCCCTGTCGCCGACCCAATTACAACCCCAACGAAAAAACAAAAAGTTCCGCCTCTGCTCAGGGGGGGGGGGGGGGGGGGGGGGGGGGGGGCCTAGATCGCGCATGCCCCTGGATATGAAAAACTCTACGGATTTCGGCCACTTTATTTTGTGAGGCCCCTTAAAAATATCAACTTTTGATTAGCTGGATTGGACCAGGACCCTCAGTATGGGGCGGCATTTGCTTCTGGGGACGCCTATTGTTCGGTTTAGATAGCGTATGTTCTGCTCCATGGGGTCGGCATTTGCTAATGGGAAATGTGCATTTGTCCAATTTAGAGGGTGCCTGTTTAACCCCGTGGGGGCGGAATTTGCGTATTGTCCGGTAGGGCGCCTGTTCTGCTCCATGGGGGCGGCATGCTTCTAGTGGCGCCTATCCTGTTCCTAAGTCGCCATTTACTTACTAATGTTGAAGGAATAGTTGACCTTCAATATTAGTTTTAAACTGAGATAGCAGTTTTTGTAGCCCGTGTTGGGAAACCTCTATCTGCAAGTTTTCTTGACTGAAAAGACTCTCCAGCCGAATATATTTGAGTTTTGGCGAAGGAATGCGGTGCTGGCGAAAGAATGTTGTACTGGTTCTAGCCGGGCAGAGGCTATAGATACATCAGCCAATCAGCTTGCAGCTGGTGCTAGCAAGCGAATCGCCGCCGCCGGTTGGCACATCTCCAATGCGAGTCTATCTGTACGCGACTACTTTCGAATCTGATTGGCTGAACCATTTTTTTTTTACATTGGCGTGACGTCAGGACTCTGACTCAGAGAGTATGCATATAGTTTTGATAGAACAATGCATTTTGACGGCCTTCTGTCCCTGAATCGGCGCGACCATAAGGCCATTTTTGACAATCTAAAAAGAAATTGTTCTAAATAATATAATCAAATCGTGTTGGGTAAAAATTTCCAATTTGAACTATTTCCTTTAAATACACGCAATAAAAATGGGGTACATTTTTTCTTTATTTTAGCCGACCTCCCACTCAAAACATATTGGCCGACGCCCCTGCTTACCTCTCCCCCTCCCCCCCCGGTCAACAACTTTCTCGCTGACGGTTGACGGCCTGCTACCCCCCCCTCCCCATGCCCCCCTCCTCCCGCTCAACAACTTTGGGAAATACGCCACTGGATTCCCCCCTCCCGAACCCACGGCTAGCTCCGCTCTGCAATGTCACTTACTCACCAGTGCCTATATACAGGCATCACAAATCGCTACTACCGGGGCTCGAGCTTGTTCAATGGGTGATTTGAGGTCATACATTTGTTACGAGATACGAATGTCTCGGTTTTACGTTATCGAATGCCTTGCTTAGATCGGACGTACATGAATATCTCCTGGTAGCTCAGTTGGTAGAGCGGTGGACTGTAGTGGTATTCATCAGACATCCATAGGTCGCTGGTTCAAATCCGGCCCGGGAGATTTTCCGTAATCCTGTTTTCGACCCATATCCGGCTTCAGTAATCGGAACAGTTATACATTTTAAGCTTGTAAGACCATTCCTAATATAAATAATTAAGAATAATCAAAGGCGTCGTCACCTTCTGAAAGTTGGGGGACGGAGGCATTTTGAAGTCGATTCTTTCCATGCAACGCCCATAAGACGTAATATTAAAAACCTGAAAATGTTGGGGGGACGCCCCCCCCCCCACACCGCCTCTAACGCGCATGAAAATAATATTATCTTTCGTTGCTTAACTAAGTCCAGGAATTTCTTGCCCCAATTACGCAGCAAACTTTGGCAAGCAACAGAATCTGGATATCGCCACCGGAACATCAGGTGGCTTTGCTGAGCTGCTGGTTCACCTCAGCCATGGATGACACTCTGGCACATAACCGGGGTTTTGTGTTTTTATCGTGCATGTCAGACATCACCAGAGAGATCATGCCGCCGCTGTGTTTTGTCGCGACCACCGTAGAGTGACGCTAGGAGGCAGGGGCATCAGGAGAGGGCAGCGCAGTGTCGGACAGAGCAGCTGGCGCGACATCTGGTGAGGGCATGAGTTTGCCCAGGTGGCGGCTGCCGCTGTCTCCGAAAAAGGCAGGTGCGAAAAGAAACAATACAAGCCGGCCGCAAAACTTCGAATATACTCAAACCCACGAGACACAAAACGAGTGTTATAATTTATCAAAGAAGCCGTGTAGATGCGCTCATTGAATCTTATCGGTTAAACCATTATTTCACCCATAGTGTCGATTTATATACTGGGGGGGGGGGGGGGGGGGGGGGGGGGGGGGGGCGGCCCCCCCCCCCCCCCAATGTTGAGTTCGCCCCCTCTCTCCAATGGTGCTCTCGGCCCCCCCCAATGACATGCTCTCGGGCCCCCAATTTCTTTACACCCTAGGGTCGATGTATATACTTTTGGAGTGCACTCGCCCCCCCCCATGTTGAGCTCGGCCTAGCCCCACCCCCAAAGGTGCTCTCGTCCCTCCCCCCAATGTTGCTGCACTGGCTTATCCAAGAAGCCCGAAGGGGCAGCCTCCCAAATCACCTGAAGTCGGCCAAAAAATGGCACAATTCCTAATTTAAATGAAAAATCTGCAATTTTTTACGAAGGAGAAGTTTGTTTTAAATCACAATTAAAATAAATGTTACATGCATGATAAGCGAAATCCGATGCTTTTTATAGAATTGTGTGACTTTGGGCTTATGTGCCCCCTCCAAGCTGGCTATCTGTTGCTGTTTTGGGCACCAGCTATACGTCCTTAATCGGCGAAGAAACGAGCGAGCCCGTAGAAGCCCTATAGCAAGGCAAATTTCAGCTTATTCGGTCCAGCCTTTCTCAGCTATAGCCAGGATTACGTGTTCTGACACCTCTGAACGCAGGCGCATGCCACCGCCGTGCGGCCCCTCACGCATGTAGAACAGATATGGTGTTTTTCAGATGGGTCGTGAATGGGGCGAGTGCATGGAGTAGAAGCGTGGCATGCGGTGGAGGGAGTGCCACTTTGTGTGATGAGCAGACTTCTTATCTCATGTGGGGCGAGGGTGGGGAGGGAGGGGAGGACGAGGTGTGACGTGTGTGTGTGTCGTGTGTGTTTGTGTGTGAGTGTGAGTGTGTGTGTGTGTGTGTGAGTGTGTGTGTGTGGGTGTGTGTGTGTGGTGTGTTTGTGTGTGTGTGTGTGTGTTGTTGTGTGTGTGTGTGGTGGTGTGTGTGTGTGTGTAGTGTGCTGTGTGTGTGTGTGTGTGTGTGATGTGTGTGTCGTGTGTGGCGTGTGTGTGTCGGGTGCCGTGTGTGTGTGTGTGTGTGTGTGTGTGTGTGTGTGCTTGTGTGTGTGTGTGGTGTTTGTGTGTCGTGGTGTGTCGTGTGTGTGGTGTGTGTGTGTGTGTGTTGTTTCGTGTGTGTGTGTGTTTGGGTGTGTGTGTGTGTGTGTGAGTGTGTGTGTGTGTTTGTGTGTGTGTGTGTGTGTGTTGTGTGTGTGTGTAGTGTGTTTGTGTGTGTGTGTTGTGGTACGTGTGTGTGTGTCGAGTGTCGTGGGGTGTTGTGTGGTGTGTGTGTAGTGTGTGGTGTGAGTGTGTGTGTGTGTGTGTGGTGTTGTGTGTGTGTGTTAGGTGTGGTGTGTAGTGTTGTGTGTGGTGTGTGTGTGTAGTGTGGTGGTGTGTGTGGTGTGTGTGTGTGAGTGTGTTGTGTGTGTGTTTGTGTGTTGTGTGAAGTGAGTGTGTGTGTGTGTGTGTGTGTGTGTGTGTGTGCTTGTGTGTGTGTGCTGTGTAGATGTGTGTGTGGTGTGTGTGTGTGGTGTGTGTGTGTTTGTTTGTATCGTTGTGGGTGTGCTGTGCTGGGTTGTGTGTGTGTGTGTGTGTGTGTGTGTGTGTGTGTGTGTGTGTGTGCTGTGTGTGTGTGTGTGTGTGTGTGTGTGTGTGTGTGTGTGTCGTGTGTGTGTGTGTGTGTGTGTGTGTGTGTGTGTGTGTGTGTGTGTGTGTGTGTAGTGTTGTGTGTGTGTGTGTGTGTGTTGTGGGTGTGTGTGTGTCGTGTGTGTGTAGTGTGTGTGTGTGTGGTGAGTGTGTGTGTGTGTGTGTGTGTGGATTGTGTGTGTGTGTGTGTGTGTGTGCTGTGTGTGTGTGTGGAGTTTTTTTAGTGAGTGTGTGAGTGGGGTGTGTGTCGCAAGAGGGAGAGAGGGTGAAGAAGACGAGGGGGGGGGGGGTGAGAGATAGAGGCTGGTGTGTGTTTGTGTGTCGTGGTGTGAGAAGTGGTGTGTGTGTGTGTCTTGAAGTGTGTGAGTGTGTGTAATGTGTTGTGTGTGTGTGTGTGTGTGTGTGTGTGTGTGTGTGTGGGGTTGTGTGTGTGTGTGTGTGTGTAAGTGTGTGTGTGTGTGTGTGTGTGTGTCGTGAGTGTGTCGAGTTGTGTGTGTGTGTTGTGTGTGTGTGTGTGTGTGTAGGTGTTGTGTGTGTGTGGAGTGTGTGTGTGTCGTGGGTGTGGTGTGTTGTGTGTGTTGTTGTGTGTGTGGGTCTGTGTGTGTGTGTGTGTGTAGTGTGTGTGGTTTGTGTGTGTGGTGTTGTGTGTGGGTTGAGTTTGAGAGTGTGTGTGTGTAGTGGTGGTGTGTGCTAGTGTTTCGTGTGTGTGTGTTGGTGTGTGTGTGTGTGTGTAGTGTGTTTATGTGTAGATTGTGTTTGTGTGTGTGTGTGAGGTGTGTTGTGTGTGTAGTGTGTGTGTGTGTCGAGTGTTGTGTGTGTGTGTTGTTGTGTGTGTGTGTGCTGTGTCGTGAGTGTGTGTGGTGTGTGTGTGTAGTGTGTGTGTGTGTGTGTGTGTCGTGTGTAGGGTGTGTGTGTGTGGTGTGTGTCGTGTGTGTGTGTGATGTGTGTGGTGTGTGAGTGTTGCTGCTGTGTAGATGTGTGATTGTGTTGATATTGGTTAGATATTATATATTTATATATATATATATATATATATATATTATATATATTTATATATATTTATATATATATATATATATATATATATTATATATATATATATATATATATATATATATATATATATATTATATATATATATATATATATATATATATATATAAATATATATATATTTTATATAATATTTTTATTATATATATATATTATATATAT
>JAXIVJ010016002.1:2500-15000 GCA_036785665.1 Chirona hameri
ATTCGTGTTCTTAAGTGTTTTCTCGCCCCTCAAGTGACATCAGTGCACGGAGAAAGACAGCGGCCATCTGCTGAGTGACTGTTCGCTCGAAAGACCAAGACACCAGTGAGTTTTTGAAGCAATTCCTGAGGTCCTTTGTCTCGGTCGTCTGTGTGCCGCCGAGCCGGCCGCCATCACTGGGCCTCGGTCAGTCACCGGAACACCGCTCAGTTGCTCCCGGCTGCAGCTCGGGTCGCTCACCAAGCTGACTGGCACACGGCAGCACGTCGGGCTTGGAAGCAGACAACCCGGGTATGAATCTGGCACACTGCGTGAACTTGGATGGCGTGCGATAAATGATATGGTTATCGAATGAGACTTGTACGCCATGTATAAACTCACTCATGCCGAGAACGCCCCCAAACTGCTCTGTTCACGGATCATCAGTCGCTCCGATGTATTCACGCGTACAACTAGGGCTACCAGTGACGGGCAGCTGGAGGTGCCGCGCGCACGCACTGAGTTCGCCAGGCGCTCGTTTATCATCCGAGCCATCAGAGCGTGGAATTATTTGCCGCTGAATGTGAGGGCTTCACCCACTTTGTCTACTTTTAAAAAGTGTCTCAATGATGTTCTTTAACTTGCATTGTGTGTATCTTGAGGGTTGATGTGCATCATTTAATGCGTGGGCGATATGTTTTTACATCTATATTATTTGACGTGGAAAACTGAAAACCCATTTTATGGATGCGTTCCGAAATATATGGTATGATATGAACTCTCAGGTGTCGCTCTTTTACGGTCAACTATGAATATCATCCGACAAGCTCTGCGAGGCATCAATAGACTGCTGAACCAAGGTGGTGGCGCCATCTATCGAGATGACCAGCCCATCTTTAGGCCCCTCACATCCGAGAGTGACCCTGCGGTCACTGACAGCTCCGGAGGACCCAATCGGTGGAGACATATCCAAACAATTGTCACCAGAGCAGCCTCCCAGGACATGAAACCCGCCGCCGGGTCCGCTGCGCCAGCTGTGCTGGCTCCAGACGCTGCAGACAGGGCTGCAGCGCGGCGGAACTCCATCACGGCGCATCACCGATTCGGTGTTGATGCCGCGGCGGCACGGAGGAGAGAACTGGTGACACCGCACCGGAGGAGCCTGCTGCAGACCCGGCGGCTCAGACCTGCTGCCGCCAGCGTCTCACCGGCGCAGCCGCCTCACCTCTACAATTTCGGCCTCATCAACGCCAGGTCACTCACTCCCCGACTCGACGAAGTGAACATCCTTCTGGAGCAGCAACATCTGGACATCTTGTGTGTATCGGAAACCTGGCTCCGACCTGACGTCTCGAGCCGCGTGCTGGTCTTGCCTGGTTACTCCCTCACCAGATGTGACCGCACCGGCCCACCTGGTTCAAGTGGCCCACGCGGCGGAGGAGTCGCGATATTGACAAGGGACCATCTCAGGTTGACGAAGCTAGCCATCGGAGGCGCCGACCCAGCAGTGGAGTCCCTGTGGCTCTCTATCACTGGCGCTGGTCGAAGGACGGTCGTTGTGGGCGCCATCTACCGACCTGCCGGCTCGTCCACCCCCAGAGGGTGGACGAGCCATCTCTGGAGCTCATCGTGGAGCAGCTCCGGACAGCTGTCGCCACTTGCAAGCCAGTTGTCGTGCTGGGGGACTTCAACTTCGACATGTTGGACGACGCCAAGCCAGGAACTCGTGGCTTCAAGAGCACCATCGATGACCTGAACCTCATGCAGCTGGTGGATAAGCCCACTCATTTCTATCCTACTCCTACGCTGCTCGACCTGATTTTAACCAACCTGACGGACCATCACTCATCCACCCGTGTCCTCCCTGAGCCTGTCGCTGATCACCAGCCCGTCATTTTCAGCGCCCGAGTCTACCGCCAGCGTCACCAGCGCCCGGCTCCCGTCTTGTTAAAGGGACATTGCCACCTCGCAGGCCAATATGGAGTTTTTTGTGTGTATCGGTCGATTAAGCGTGTCCGATTTCACCTGCAAAATTTGGTTCCCGAAACTCCCCCCATTAGATCAAAAAATACATTTTCACCACTCATGCTTGCCAAGCATTCGTAAAATTGGAGTCGCCACATCACTATTTAGAATCACTTCTTTGCGGACAGTTATTTTCTTTTGAATGTTGCAAACTCAACATCACCATTCCGTCAGTGCACTTTAAAATCAAAAAGCGTATACAGTTAATTATATGTTCAATAACCTTATACTCTTTCATACAAAACAAAACAGCAAGAATTGCTATGGCTCGACTTTGGGACCGTAGGAGTTGTGACCTATACCTTATAACACAGATATACTTTTCAAGGTCAAGTCTCGACGAATCCGTACGCCTCGGCTTTGGGCGGGCGCCAATACCACAGCCAAACTGGATGAGAGCGGCCATCATATATCTTTTACTGAGCACAGCTGGGACCAACGTTTTGGAGTCAGAAATAAATACAAAATGCTTTGCCGATGCACTGCTTTAGGTGCTGCAGGAGCAAGTTTGAGCTTGAGCATACATGATTGTTGACCCCCACCATCCATTTAAGTTGCTTTTTGGAAATCCTCCTGAGGTGGCAATATCCCTTTAAGGCCATGGGGACGAGTCGACTGGGACGCTCTCCGTCTCCGTCTCCTGGCCGTCGACTGGGAGCTGCTCTACAGCACAACAGCTATAGACGGGAAGCTGGAGGCGTTCATGGAGATGGACGTCTGGAATGCAGCTGTCAACGAGCTCTGCCCGGCCGTCACAGTACCACGGCGCCGCCTGGACTACCCGCGGCTGAGGGATGACCCCGACATCACAACAGCAATGCGGGAGCGTGACTCGGCCAGGTGGGACTGGGAGCAGAGCAAATCACCCGAGGCGTGGCACAGCTACCAGCTCAGCCGCAACAGACTGAAGAGCCTCCTCATCCGCGCCAAGCGAAGGTACATCTGTGACGACCTGCTGACTGACCGACGAGGCTTCTGGAGTCGGACAAAGTGCTTCACTCTTCGCCCGGCGGGCGTTACCCCGCCAGGAGCTGATGACGTCACCGACCGGGCGGAGGAGTTTAACTCGCACTTCGCGTCGGTCAGCCCCGCGTCGCCGCCGAGGTCGCCTGCGTCGGTGGCGTCGAGGCTGGACCTCGGCCACCCCGTGTGTGCGCCTCCGCATTGAAGTTCAGGCCCGTCACCCTGCCCGAGCTGTCCAAGGCCATCAGCTCCATGAGCTCTTCCCGCGCGGTCGGTGTGGACGATGTGCCGCTGCATGCCGTTGTGAACTATTCCCCTGTTATCGGTCCCCATCTCCTTCATCTCATCAACCGCTCCATCATCACCTCAGCCTTCCCAACAGCCTGGAAACTAGCTCGTGTCACTCCTGTCCACAAATCCGGCGACCGCTCTGACTTAAACAATTTTAGACCCATCTCTATCCTATCAGTGTTCTAAAAAATCACGGAAAAGGTCGTCTCCATTCAACTCGAGGCATACCTCATCCAACATAACGTCTTATCGCCGCACCAGTACGCGTACCGACCGTGTCACTCCACGGAGGAGCCGTGCTCGACGCTGTCCATTGGATGTCAAGGCATATCGACGTCGGCCACGTCGCGTCGTTAACGACGCTCGACTTGAGTAAAGCCTTCGACAGCGTTGACCACGGCGTCCTCCTGTACAAGCTTCAGTGGTATGGCATTCAGTCCTCATGGTTTGAGTTACCTTAGTGACCGGAAACAAATTGTGAGCGGCGGCTCCTCCGATCCTCTCTCCTTAACCCACGGAGTAGCCCAGGGGTCCATCCTTGGACCAATCCTCTTCTTCATCTTCATCAATGACCTATCCTCTTTCCTCACCCACGGCCGACTCTTGTCCTATGCAGACGACACCCAACTTCTCGACCACTCCCCACCAACATTCGCAGGCCTATCGGATCTCAGGAGACGAGTTGAGGGGACTATTGTCGATCTTCAAAAATGGTTCCAGGCCAACAGCTTAAAAATGAACCCAAACAAAACTTTCTTAACTCTCATCGGAACCAAGCAGTCTCTCAAAAAGGCAAAGCAATTTCACATAACAATATCAAGCCAAAACATATATCCAAGTAAAACCGTGACAATTCTAGGAGTTCTCCTCGACCAGCAACTGGCATGGGATTCGCACATATCCATGGTCGTCCGAAAGTGCAACTCCATCCTATCATCCCTCTACAAGGTCCGTCATCTCACTCCCGACGTCCTAAAGCTCCTCGTCTACGCCCATGTTTTCCCACATATCCAATATAACCTTTCCGTCTGGGGAGGAGCCGCCCAGTGTCAGCTTCATCGCGTCCAAAAGACACTGAATTTCGCGGCCAGGCTTGTGACTGGAGTGCGGCGCTGGGAACACATCTCGCCTGCGCTAGAAGCACTAGGCTGGATGAGAGTGGAGGAGATGGTGCGCCGGCGCGATTGTACACAGGTGGACAGGGCCCTAAACTCCAGCCAGTGTCCCCTTGCAATATCGTCAATGTTTGTTCGCCGTGCACATGTAACGGCGCGTGAGACTCGTGCCGCGGTGGCCGGGATGCTGCAGCTTCCAAGGTGCCGACCGGCCAAAACTCAGCGAGATTTTGCGTCCAGGGCGGCATCATCCTGGAACGCCCGGTCTGCTGTGCCGAGCGCCGTCACTGCATAGTCGCATCGGTAGTGTCGCTGCATAGTCCCAGAGTACCCGTGATGGTTTTAGTCGTATCTGTCGTATCGGTATTAATGGGGAATGTTTTAGCAGCACGCGTGTTTTTCTCTCATTTTACTGCCACGCATTTTATGGCATTATGTAACTGTTGACTGAATTCGTAATAACCACTGCGTGGAATAATTCTAATAAATGAATATGAATATGCATATCTTTCTGAAATTTTCAGTAGCTGAGTTTACAACAATTATACGTATGCTGTAAAAATTTCATTCAAATTGGTTAAGTAGTTTAGGAGATAATCATGCTTTGATGACGTCATGTTGTTGGAAAAACGATAAATACTTGAAAAATCACAGAACACAGAGTTGTGAAGCAAATTGCAAACACAATTCAGAAAAGGTACAAAATGGCATTTTCTTTATAATAGTAATCTCGGATTGCCAAATTTGGGGTTTTGACCCCTAAAATGGCAAAAATGGAACCCAAACCAAATTTCAAAGCAATATCTCTATTTTTGACTGAGTGATGGCTCCCTAAGGGTAAGCAACTCATGACGTCATTTTTCGAAATTTTGACTTTTTTTTGACAAGATACGAACAAATAATTACCTTTTCTGTATTTGAGACAAAACTGGTCTAGAAACATGCCGTTTTACTTACATTTATCAATATCTAATTTTGGGGTTTTCTGACAGACCAAATCGCTGTTCTGGACGTGGTCGATCCGAGGTCATTCACTTGACCTGGAAGGTCACCCGTTGACCTGAAACCTAAAATCGCATACTGTTAGATTCCTCTCATGACAGGCAACATGCTGGTTCTTACCGCATTACTCTAAGTTGCTTGGTTTGGAAGTTAACAGGGGGCCTGTCAGCCCCCCCCCCCCCCTAGGGCGAAGGTGAAAAAGCTCCCGTAGGGCGAGGGTTAAGGCCTATTCTAGCGGCTTTTACAGGATCATTACCATCTGTAGAAGCCGTCTATCGCAATAAGATTCTGAAGATGGATTCCATGGGATGATCGAAAAAACATTTCCTATTTTAGAAAAATCGAAGTATTTTTCATTGGACAGCTTGTTTAAAATGAGTTCGGTATTAATGTACAAGAAAACGAATTCCGATGACCTCTGCCTGGAAATTTAACCGAATTTGTTGGTTTTGACCCCAAACAACTTGTCTGCTGTTCTGCACCCAAGGGCGGATCCAGCCGGCCGTGTTTTTTTTTTGGGGGGGAGGGTGCAACTAGTTTGAGAGGACCTTACCTAGGTACCCCCAATTTCGAATTTCTCCCCGGATTTGGGCCACTTTATTTTGCAACCACACGATTTCTAATGATTTCTGTATTTTGTTTATTTTGTTAAGCTTTTCGACCTTTTGCGATATCGAAAAAGGTGTACCTATGTTTTCGTTTCAGACTGCAAGGAAAACAAACATGAAAAATGTGTGCTGAATCAAGCCGGCTTTGCCCCTAACCCGCGCACTGCAGGGGGTTGATTTCCGCCCCCCCCCCCTCAGGTTTTTCGCAGATAGGGAAAAACGGCGGCGCGCAGCGCTGCCGGGTTTTGGCACACCTGTTAGGACATCAATTGCGCACACTTTGAGCACAAAAAAATACCCTCCGGTCATATCAGGTCAGGTCACCAGACCAGGTCAAGTGACCCCACCTCCAAAAATGTTTGCAGTTGTGCCAAAGCCAGAGTTTCTTACCAATCAGTTTGAAACTTACAGGATGTCATGAGGGAATCAGTACTTACAATTCGTGTATCTCGGAATTTTGATATCAGTGACCTAAGGTCAAGTCAATTTCGTAACCTCCCCATAATAAGTCAATGGGGAAATATACAAATGCTTCCTATTTCAAGGATATGCATGATATTAGTCCAATTACTTCTGGATCATGTTATTATAGGATATTCTTGATGATCCAAGTGTAATTTTTGTTCGGAATGGGGTCATTTGAGGTCATGCGAGGTCACCATCACCTTTTTGTCAAGAACTCCCGACATAATGAAGATAGAGAAATAAAACAGACCGCAATGTGTTTGTCTCGTCGAGACACGTCTTACCATATGCAACATGCCCTACTTGGGTCACCACTTGACCTTGACCTGAGGTCAAATTTTTAAGTTGACTTAACAAGGTCACCATGCATATCATTTGAAGCGCCTTGACGAGATAAACACAATGGCGAGAACAGTTTTCCGTTATTTTGACTAAGTAAAAAGTGAATAGCGAAAAACGATTTGGCAAAAAAAAAATCCTTTTTTGACCTCTGGAACCTCAAATATTGACCTGAGATCAATTTTGAGGACACCTTGTCGATTTAAAATTTCACTGGCTGGCGTTTGCTTTTTCCGTTTGTTTCTAACTAGCATAGTTTCCGAGATGTATGGGAATTTCTGGAGCGATGTCCTAAAACAGGAAAAAATGGTAAATTTGACTTTTGATGACCTCTGGTGACCTTAATTTTGACCTGACCTAAAACAATACTGAATACTTTCGATAGAACTTGTATCAAGCTATCAAATGACGTTTTTCGCTTGTCGCTACGTAGCTTAGTTTTCGAGATCTCACGGGGGGAGGGTGGCGGAGGCTCTGGCTGTATGTGGGCGTTGGTCGAGCGAGTACCGAGACCTCAACCGTGCTGTGCGATCTGCCATTCGTGGCGACAGGCGTGCCGACATACAGCGCCGAATCTCTGAGCAGGGCCCGACCTCGACCTGGCGCAACCTGCGGTCTGTAATTAGTGGTAAGCGGGCGAGTCGCAGGGACGAGTCGCCTGACACGTCGGTCGATCACCTTAACGAATTATTTGTCTCTGTCGGTCCCAACGTAGCTGCGGAGATTGCCAGCCTGTGTGCAGCCCCTGAGCTCGCCGGCCGCCTACCCCGAGTCGACGCCTGTGCTTTTGCAGTCTCGCCAGTCACACTCACCATGCTTGGACATTCCTTGTTTAGTATGCGGAGTTCTGCTGTGTGTGGAGCGGATGGATTGTGTGTTCGCGGCCTAAAGGCCAGTTTTCCCGCTGTCTATGGTGTTCTCCTTCACGTCATCAATTCCTGCCTTGCCACGTCCGATCAGGCACGTAGCCAAGGGGAGGGCGGCGGGGGCGGCCGCCCCCCCCCCCCCCTGGATGCCAGGAGGGTCCTTTTCTGCGCGCGAGGGCCCTTTTCGGCGCGCGCAGCGCGTCGAAAAGGGCCGACGAGACCGCGCAAAGCGCGGTATCATAGGCTCTTTACTACACGAACCGTGGTCTTTAGAGAGTTTAGAGGACTTCAGAGGCCCTTTAGGGCCACCAGGACCCTCTCTGAAAGACCAGAGGGCCCCTTGGACGTTCAAAAGAGCCCTGTGCATGTCAGAGGGGCCCCTGGCCAGACCGAAAGGGCTCCTGAACGGATCAGAGGGCCCCCTGAGCACGTCGAATGGGCCCCCTGAACACGTCGAATGGGCCCCTAGCCAGCACAGAGGGGCCCCTGGGCAGGTTGTGAGGCCCCTGAGCATGTCGACAGGGCGACAAAGATGCCAGAGCAGTCCTTTGCCAGGTCATAAGGGCCCCTGAGCAGGTTGGAGGGGCCCTGGACAGACCAGAGAGCCCCTGGGAAGTTAAGAGGGCCCCTGTGCAGGTCAGAGGGCCCTGACCAGACCGAAAGGGCCTAGGTGGGTCAGAAGGGCCCCTGCACATGCCGAATGAGCCCCTAGCCAGCACGGAAGGGCCCCAGGGCAGGTCGGAGGGCCCTAGGAGCATGTCGCAAGGCGACAACGCAGCCAGCGCAGTCCCGTGCTAGGTCGGAAGGGCCCCTTAGAAGGTTAAAGGGCCCCTGGAGAGACCAGAGGGCCCCTGGAAAGTTAAAAGGGCTACTGCGCAGATCGGAGGGGCCCCTGACCAGACCGAAAGGACCCCTGGGCGGGTAAGAAGGGCCCCTGAACATGCCGAAGTGGCCCCTGGCCAGCACGGAGGGGCTCCAGGGCAGGTCGGAGGGCCCCTTGAGCATGTCGGCAGGGCGACAAAGCAGCCAGCGCAGGCCGACCAGAAGAGTCGCTAGGCCGATCGGAGGGGCTCCTGGCTAGACCGAAAGGGTCCCTGGGCCGGTCGGAAGGCCCCTTGAACATGCCGGATGAGTTCCTAGCCAGACTGGAGGGGCCCCTGAGCAGGGGCGGCGGATTACGGGGGCAGGGTACCCAAAATTCCCCCAGTCGAAAATCCTGGGGGGCAAAGGGTAGTTTTGCCCCCCCCCCCACATATTTTAGCCTGCTCACTCTGGGGGCAACATGACCCTTCCCCTCCCCAGGATTTTCATTTGAGGGGGGGGGATTTTGGGTACCCTGCGCCCCGCAATCCACCGTCCCTGCCCCTGAGCATGTCGGCAGGGCGACAAAGCAGCCAGTGCAGTCCCTGGCCAGGTCGAAAGGACCTCTGAACAGGCCGAATGGGCCCCTTGACACACAAGAGGGGCTTCTTGGAAGGTCAGAGGAGTCTCTGGTGAGACCGGAAGGGTCAAAGCACGTAGAAATCCCAGATGAAGATTAAATACAAAGAGGACTTACTCCACAATACAAATATGAAAAGCAGAGCTTTCGGGTATATTGTAACACCCTTCGTCAGGGTGCTACAATATACCCGAAAGATCCGATTATATTTTTTCCTGTAGAGTAAACCCTCTTTGTATTATATATATCACCCACTCTACATCATGTCTTTCGCTTCGCGGATCCCAGATGAGTCCCTGAACAGGTCAGAAGGGCGTAGAAAAGATCAGAGGGGCCCCTAGACGATCTGAAGGGACCTTGGGCCTTTCAACAGTAAGAATACAGTTGTACAGGGAATAAAACTCAAAATTGTCGCGCCGCTCCGCGGCGCAATTTAACTAAAAATTCAATTATATTCGGGTTAGGAAAAAAATCGGTCAGTTTCTCGGCGCATTTGTTATGTTGCTACTTTCCTATATTATTGGGCAAAGTAGTTCACTTTAGCACTTTTTCCCGCACTTTTAAACGCACAATATAGCAATTTTAGAGGTCCGCACCATAGGCAATGCGACGCATTGATGAGAAAGCAACCCAGGGCATAATACTCCAAATTTTCGCGCCGCTCCGCGGCGCAATTTGTTTAAGAGTTCCGGGTCTTGAGCTTAAAAATATATTCCAAGTTGGTATAGCTGATTCCAAATTCGTGTCGCTGGTTCCAAAGTTGATGTGGCAGTTTGCTAACTCCAGCTCCTAAACGTTGGTATAGCCCATGCCATACCTGCCATACTGCATTTTCCAGCCTTGTAACGTGCCTTTTCATGCGTTTTTTTTTTTTGGGGGGGGGGGGCCTTTCAACGCTTGAGAAGGGGCCCTTTCAACGCTCGGGAAGGGGCCCTTTCGAGGCGCCGCCCCTCCCTGGACGAAATCCTGGCTACGTGCCTGGTGATGACACTATAAAATAAGCACCAAAATAAAAAGCGCAAATATGCGCAAGGTTTCTTTTAATAGGCACAAAGTATAAACTCTAACGAGGCAGAATTTTTTTCAGCAAAGCGGAGAACCGTGGAATGAAAATTGTAGGATTAACTCAAGTTTTGATTCTGTTGGTCAGCCACTTAAAATGACATACCTCACTTAAGGTTAGAATATACAAGTGCTAATTTAAATGAAAAGGTCATCTATAGGTATTTCGGGCTGCTGATGATTTGTACGTTCAATAAAAAATACCACAAAGCCTCTACGAAACGTTCTTCGCCTCTCACGTTAGCATATATCCACGTGATGAGAATGAGGCGCGCCATAGCAATATCGGCGGCTGAACAATAGTGTGTGCTTGAAGACATGGTGCATACAAATAAAAAAATTGTTAGCGAATCGGTGTTATACTTTCACGCTATGGACATTTTGCTTGAAAATGAGCCGTATAAAATAGTCATTTTTGAAATCTTATTTTTCACCCCATGTCGCGCTAGCAGGCCGTTATCGCCCACTGTGTACCGTCACCAGAGCCACACCAGAAACCAGTCACTTTGCCAAATCGTTGCGAATGTGCTAATACTTGATGTTGATGCTTTATAGCTTGATGTTGAATATGGCATTGACTTGTCTAAATTATCAAGCTATACCCCCGAATAGCAATTTTTCGAAAGCAATATATTTACCAGTAAGGCGCCATAGCTGGCGATGAACGAGCGACCGCGAAGGAAATGTATTGACGAATTGAAACGCCAACGGGCAAATATTTTATAAGATACAAAAAAAAGGTGCGCACGTGCAAAGGACCCCATCCCTGACTTGTGGGAAGTGGCTGCTGAGAGGTCCCTAACCACACACCAAATTTGAACACGACGGCCCAGCCGTTCCAGAGATATATAGAATAGGAGTGTGCACTGTGCACGTGCGCACGTGCAGAGGCCCACCCCTGGCTTGTGGGAAAGTGGCGGCTGAGAGGTCCCAAACCACAAACCAAATTGTTCGCGCTCGCTCGTAATAAAACAGACTTGCATATTCAGTATAGATTGCGATAAGTGACGCAAATTTCAAAAGTGGCGCATGTTGTTATGACTATTGTGTGCTTAGAAAGAAGATGTAGGAGACTCGAAACCTACGTAAAAATAATGATTTATGAAAGTAGTCAGTACAAAGGTAATGATTGTCCCATAATTGCTTACATAACTAGAACAATATTGTTATTGGCGAAGGGTTCGGTTCGCTAGCTGGTTCAGTAACGCTGCTTTTAAAGGGAAATAATGACCTTTTCCCACACAAATGGAGTTAGCACTTGAAATCGCCAGACGAGACCAAAATATATTGTAAATTCATCACATTTTGCATGAAAACTTTCCTACCGAAAGCTATTTCAAGTTATAGTTGATAAGCGTTCCACACTTTTAACGACCGGCACTTGCAAGTACTTTTGGTCCTCATCAAACTGCGGGTTTTCCTCGTATTGCTTTTGTACGCAATGGAGTGGAAAATATAGTGTGCGTTCTGCTTGTTGTGATTATATGCCCGGCGATCCTCTAAAACTAACAGCGATTGGAAAAAGTGGCAATGCAATCGGAAGCTCATCGATGCACATCAACGGCGGCATGGTTAGTGGTTGCGACCCTCAATTTTTGCAAATCGATTCATTTGTTTTCAACATTAGGAGTTTTGTATAATTTGTCTGTGGCTGTATATAACACTATGCTTTATATTATCATGAAAATAATAATTTTCCCCAAAAAAACTAACAAACAATAACACAAAACTGGCAATTAAATCGGAAGCTCATCGATGCACATCGACGGCGACCTATTTAGCGTCGGCGATTTGTTTACAAAGTCATTGTCATGCTCAGGGGCGCAGCCAGGGGGGGGGGCACAGGGGCACGTGCCCCCCCCCCCCCATTGGGTCGAGGGGCCGAAGGGCCCCTCGGCCCAATGGGAGAAGGCCTCGGCTCCTCAGCCCAACTCATATGATAGGTATCGACGTACAACTTACAGTACCTTATGCTGCATTAATTCTACGTCTTTTTACAAAAGTTCAATGAAATTGATGTAGCACTTTGGGAGATCATGACGTTTTAATGACGTCATGTGACGCCATTTTTGGTCGAAAAACGATAAATGTTTTACAAATCGTAGAAAATCGAATTTTGAAGCAGATTGTAAATGAAAAACGTCAAAAGAAATGAAATGGCATTCTCTTCAAAACTATTATCTCAGATTTGCGAAAGTTTGGGTTTTTAACTCCTAAAAATACAAATATAAAATGTTCCAGAAAACTTTTCACATTTTTTTCTTTCTTGAAGATATGAAAAACGGAATATATCTGAGTGAACCAGGTATGGACGATACTCAAACCAAATTTCAAAGCAATATCT